>JAEQBA010001988.1:0-251985 GCA_019434445.1 Phalangium opilio
CAAGCGACGGTACATTTGGCCTCTATCAATGCCATAGACGTGGTAAGTAATTAATTAATTTGTACTTTTAATTAGATCGATGGGTCCTAGCTACTAATTACTAAGATAGAAACATAAGGACGCGAGTTTGTCCTTGGCCTAATTATACTATACGCCTGGGACAAAAGATAAAAAATAACAACTGTCGTACGTTCAATTTTTCTTTCGGACTATACCGTATTACCATGGGGAAAAAATGTTGAATCAATATGCAAGCTTGGGGCTGTGTACACATCATAGTTGAGGCACTTCAGTATACTGGTAAACTTAAAGAAGACGAAATTAAATGAAATTGAGGTCATGAATATGCATAGAAAATGCATAAATATTATCTGTTTGGGGGTAGAAAGGTTACCATGATCACAAAATATAAGGGTAGACTTTTAAAATTGTCTAACATATCAAGGTAAGATTTTTTTAAAATCAAAACAAAGGTATCTAAAAACAACCCAAGGACGAGATGACTGTCAAAATACTTCAAACACAATATTTTCCGACCTTCTGTCAGATTTTTTTAACTGACCCAGATACGTAAATCACTCCCAAGTTTAGCAGTACAATTGTTAAGGTATGTTATAGTTAGATTAGGTTAAAATACTCAAGATATAAATTCGGTCGAAAGGGACTAAACGTTTCCAAGTGTTTGAACCATTTCTCTTCGAAGTCTAACCGGTCAAACAAACTCAAAGGGGTCACAATTGGCCTTTGCAGTATATCTTGTGAATTTTAGTGGCCAGTAATTCACATGCATTGACGGGAAAAAAGAGCGCGAGAAGTTCACGCGATTTGGCGGGAAAAAAAAAGAGCGCGAGAAGTTCACGCGATTTGGCGGGAAAAAAAAAGAGCGCGAGAAGTTCACGCGATTTGGCGGGAAAAAAAAAGAGCGCGAGAAGTTCACGCGATTTGGCGGGTAAAAAAAAAGAGCGCGAGAAGTTCACGCGATTTGGCGGGTAAGAGCGCGAGAAGTTCACGCGATTTGGCGGGTAAAAAAAAGAGCGCGAGAAGTTCACGCGATTTGGCGTGGAAAAAAAGAGCGCCAGAGAAAAATCAGAAAATTAGCCGCCCACATGCCCTTACTTATAATAATGGGAGCTAATAATTGGCTAAGCCTATATCACCTCAATAATAGAAGGGTAGAAGAGAAATTACTTCCATGTCCTAGATTTGTTTTTCTTTTATAATATTAATCCGAAAACATACTTGAACAAAAAAGAGAAAAAGGTTGCTTCCTCCTCCCACCTTCCTTTCGTCGTAGACACAGCAACGATTTGATTGATAAATTATTTTTGGCCGTAAATTCACGATAATAATCATTCCATAAAAGCAAACCTTGATATATGCGAAAGTTTCTAACTTGAAGTGATATTTTACGAAGTAAAACTAGTTTTTGCGCACCCTTCAGTGTTTTATCTTAAAGATAACAATTTGGTAAAGCTAAAATAAAAGTATTTTCCCTTTACTTTGAAAAAAGGTGCATTTTTTAACAAGAATACATGCAGTTACTAGGAATTATTGTGCACCATATTCCATGTTAATATCTATGCGGGTTTTATGAGCTAGGCTTGAGAACTTAGTACTATCAGTTGCTCCTCATAATTCTGATGGTGTCTTTCAAACTATCGTTTCATTGGTTGGTAGCAACGCGAGGTCAGGCAGCAAGAATGATTATTCGCGAGGTAAAATTCGTCTAGCTCTTCCCACAAAATCCGCCTAGATACGTTGAGTGAAAATGGATGTACCACAATGATTCCAAGGAGCTGCATTTATTCCTGTCTATATTACATACAATCAGGGACAGATTTAATTAAGTTTAAGTGGGCCAATAAGATAATTGAAATTTTTCGTTACGTGTTCGAGGGAGGGGCTTTATACTGGGCTATGAGTCGGACTGAAGTAAATACTAACCGTTCTCCATGCCTACTTCCAAAATTAAATCTATCCAACATATTTACTTCAAGTTCTAGACGTCATTAAAGATACAAGGCCCACGCAAGGGGGAAAAAATAGAGATTAAAAAAACACCGCTTGCATCACATTTGGTTAAACCGGCGAAATTTTTCCAATGTAAACGTAGCCTGTGTAATAAAAGTATACACGAATAAAAAGCGCCGCGTTACTTTCGAAACGAAGAATCTTGTCTTTTAAATATTTCTTTTTTTTTTTCTTTCTTTTATTATTGGTGTTCTAGAGGCGTACGAGGAAAATCGTCCACCTAAAAAATAAACTTGATAACTTTTTGATGGAAAAGAGAAGGATTAACCTTGAAATGTAGATCCATTACGAAATTTAATATACCAAAGCCGACCGTGCAACCAGGGATTTAAAACTAATTCTTGAAGGTTATTTTAAATTGGTATATATACCAGCATAAGTTGGTAAGATATGTTCACCATAAGTTTGTCACTGGTTACAAACTGGAGCTTGTCATGAAGTGAGTGAGGTAGGTCATAGATTCGAGGTAAAGCGAGGGAGGCCTGGTTTTGGCGCTGTCAAAGGCTTAGGCCAGACTAAATAGGATTTAGATGGAAGTCCTGCAAAACTAGTCGAGTGTAGGACTTCAATTCTCGCTTGGTCGTTCTGCTAGAACTAGCTCGAGCTGTAAGTCTCTCAGTAGAATTACGAATTAAGTATAGGTAGTGTCATACTTATGGTAGGAACATATCTTATAAACTTATGATAGCAGGAAAATGCGTTATCATAAACGACGTCCAATAAATATAAAGTTAAAAAATTTTCTATTTATTATTTTATATTATATATTATATATTCCGACTTTAAAAGGAAGTAGCGCGGATAAACACGATAATTAAAGGTAATTATTATAAGGAAAAATATCCATAAATTATACCTTATAAATTAAATAACTTTTAGTTGAATTTAAATTTAAGATTACTTACGTCAAATGAATTAAAAAAGCATTAAGGGAGTATTAATAAATAAAATTATACAGTCTTATTCACGAAAATAATATTTAGGCTTAACAATTTAATACGCAAAGGCTTAATTAAGGCAAAATATTTGAACGAATGCATATTTATTAACTTTTCACATATAGGTGAATGCCGATTAAATCAGGGAGGGGCAAGTAATTGCTCACAAGTAGGGTTAATACAATAACAGTTTTTTTACAAATTTATATAAGTATAGATACAAATAAAAATAAAAATAAATGTATATCTGGGCTTTCTTCACGTGTGAGCTTCAGAAGCTTAACTAAGGCATAGGTTTATAAGATATGAATGAAAAGTTTGTTTAATGTGCACAATAAAAACTAATTACATGGTTCACGAGACTGTACACAGTGGAAATGGTGTTTTTTTTACAGGAAGTGTTGAGGTAAATAAATTAGATAATGTTCCTTCCATAAGTATGACACTACATAATACTTCGTAATGCTAGAGACTTACAGCTCGAGCTAGTTCTAGCAGAGCGACAAGCGAGAATTGAAGTACTACCTAGCAGTCGGTTAGTTTTGCAGTCCATCTTTTCCTATTTAGTCTATAGTAAACCTTTGACAGTGCCAAAACTAGGCATCCCTTTACCACAAGAATCTATGACCTACCTCAACACTTCATGACAAGCTCCAGTTTGTAACCAGTGACAAACTTATTATGGAACATATCTTATGAACTTATGCTAAGGGAAAGTATTAGGCCTATCTCATTTAAATAAATTCCAAAAAAAAGGCGATAAAGTTTTGCACTAATAGATAATAAAACCTACGGAGTTCGGCACGAGTTACGCTTAAAAATGGCTTCCTCATCCGTCACACCGGGGGTGGGGGAGGGGTTCATTATTAGTAATACTAATTATAAAAGGTAGAGTAGAACAAGGGCGTAGTCTAAAAACTTTCACCCGGGTCCCCGGGAACGAGAATGATGTATCATATTTTTCATTAGATATAATAAATATCCGGCAGGATACGGCCTAAGCCAATCCTTCAATCCACCATAACAAAACTAACAAGTATATATAACAACAGAGGCCGCGCACAATTTGCCTTTTCACTGTTTTCAGATTCTAGTACATCAAAACACAACAGAGTAGCCGGATTTCCAGACTCGAAAAACTATTATAATGAATATAAAGAGTCAACTTGCAGTAACTCTGACCTTTATGGTGTAGAAGTAGTTAAACTTAATTGAAAATTAAAACCCTTCCAAGGTTACCAGGGTCACTGAACAACCCTTTCAAAGTTGAAAAGGGTCATAGAGCAACCCTTTCAAAGTTAAAAAAGGGTCATAGAGCAACCCTTTCAAAGTTAAAAAAGGGTCATAGAGCAACCCTTTCAAAGTTAAAAAAGGGTCATAGAGCAACCCTTCCAAAGTTAAAAAAGGGTCATAGAGCAACCCTTTCAAAGTTAAAAAAGGGTCATAGAGCAACCCTTTCAAAGTTAAAAAAGGGTCATAGAGCAACCCTTTCAAAGTTAAAAAGGGTCATAGAGCAACCCTTTCAAAGTTAAAAAGGGTCATAGAGCAACCCTTTCAAAGTTAAAAAGGGTCATAGAGCAACCCTTTCAAAGTTAAAAAGGGTCATAGAGCAACCCTTTCAAAGTTAAAAAGGGTCATAGAGCAACCCTTTCAAAGTTAAAAAGGGTCATAGAGCAACCCTTTCAAAGTTAAAAAGGGTCATAGAGCAACCCTTTCAAAGTTAAAAAGGGTCATAGAGCAACCCTTTCAAAGTCAAAAGGGTCACTGAACAACCCGCTCAAAGTCAAAAGGGTCACTGAACAACCCGCTCAAAGTTAAAAGGGTCACGGAACAGACTCATTTAAATTAATCAAAATTCGGTACTACTAAATCAACAGGAAAAAAAAACCTTGAAAATTTAAATTAAAAAGAGATCTGCATTTCATTGTAATAAATTCAATAAAAATGGTCCTCGATTCATCACATTTACTTGTCAGACTGTTTAAGAAACCCATCTCATTATAGGATAGCAGCAGTAAGAAAATCGGGTAGGTTTAACCAATAAATAGTTTATTGGTAATCGAAATTCAATGTCCCAATCGGAAAAACCTTTCAAGATAAAATCCTCATCGCTCAAGTCAGGCGACTCTTAGTACCCTTGAAAAATGGTAACGCTAGCTGGATTGCCCGTGACCCACTGACCATCGACCCTTCTCTTAGTCATGGCTTTTATCCAAGACCCTTCTCTCGATCCGCTCTCTCTAGAGTCGTATAATTTAAAATATATACAGAGCAACTTGGGCGTCGTGTAATGTTTAAGGTAAGAAAGGCCGGACAAGAACCAGAAGTAGGAAGTGGGAGGAGTGTTAGCCTGCATAGGAAAGGTTAGGCTATCCAGACTTCAGTTGAAAGCGCGAAAAGGAGAGGTTTCCGGGCGTTACCATGACAACGGAAAACACAATCGCCAACTCAAAATTCTCACGTGATCGATCTCGGTAAAGTTTTTCTACCTAATCCGGTAGGCTTGCACGTGGTCAAACTTAAATTAGTTCTGGACATTCTAAGAAAATATTAAATGATATTTTTGACCTTGTCAATTCAAGATACCTTTGGGGAATTTAGACGCTTCCGTTTCGTTTCCCCATAGGAAATAGACCTTTTTCTCCATGGAGGTCAATTAAGAACGCATCAGGGGGTGGGTAAAACTTATTTGAAGTACGTCACACGCACCACGTGATGAAAATATACAAAGACTTTACATGGAGTGGGTGGGATCGCACCATCTAGTCCTTGTTTTTCGCGAGTTTGAAGCGCAAATTCCCAGAAGTAGTTGTTTTAGAATTAAAAGAACTAATTAAGGTTCTTTGAAGCACGACTTTTCCCAATCACGTGCCTATGACGTACCTCAAATAAGTTTTACCCCCCCCCTTCCGTCTCTCAATGAAAAGCGCGCTAATAGTCTATTAAGATGTTTGAAGGAAAGAGTGGACACGTGACCATGCAAAGTTATCAAAAGTTTAAATGAGAAAACACTCGATCAGAAAGAAAGGTCAAAGATCTTGCCATGAAAGATTTCTCCTTAGTCATTCTGTTTTGAAAGTTTTCAGATTGTTACTTTTTTTAAGTAATTATTTTTGGATTTTTAAATTTTGACCTTGACAATTGGTACGTTGACAGCCTTGTTATTATTTTTAGTTTTGTTCTATCTCGATCGGTTTTTCCAGGAAACTGGATTAAAAAACACTTAGAAATCTTGCAAAAATCTTTATCTCGAAATAGAGAGAAAAGAGAGAAGAGAACAAAAACTTTCAAAATTTATCTTTGATTTATTTCAAAACCAACAGTTGCCAAAATAAATACAGTCTTCCAAAATGGGAGTGTGGTTAGACCGACGTATTGTGGTGTAAATATAGTTCATTGGGAAATCAATTTAGCTTCGAAAATGTTACATGACATTTATGATTAGAATGTTTTAGGGACGACCTCACTTAAATTTAAGTAAGAAACTGAAACACATAGATTTCTAATTTAATTAATTAAGGGGTCATCCATAAAGCAATACAACCAGAACTTGTTTAGGGTGTCACTCAGAGCAAAATGTCATATAGATATCCATTTAATTAACACTCCAATGATCTTAACTTGTTTAGGGGTGTCCTTTGTCGTGCAAAATTTCACATAGAAGTTATACATTTTATAGAAGTTATAAAATTGATTTCCAATGGAGCCGCATCCCACTGTACTTCGGTATATAGTCCTATTATTACCCTTGGTTTTTAAAAACACCCTGTACTATTTATAGCAATATGTGGGGAAGAAGAAATAGGAAATTCCGGAAACTAAAGGAAAGGAAGGGAAAAAATGGGAAGGGAAAGCTATCTAGCTCTTACGTCAATGATTATATCATATATATTTTTTTCTTTACCCAGTTCCAAGTTTCCGATTCGATTTAACCTTGTTACGTGACACGTATGTTATGTTATAATGACAGAATATGACGCCATATATTTTCTATTTTCGACTTGAATACATCGGAAATCCCTACATCTACCCTACTCACAATATATACAGATTTCTTTTTCATTGAAAAAAAAAACTACCACTATACAGGAATTTTAAATTTTAAAATAGAGAAAAAATATGACCTCATCTTCATCTAGTTTTCTCTCCTTATTTGCAAATTTAAAAGCGTCCTAAAGTTCATAAATATTTAAATGCGAGGAAAACGTATACACACACACACGACTGGGGGTTAAAGATTACGAGGTCATGACCCCCTTTAGCCCTTCCCCCCTCAAAACAAAACGCCAGGAAAATTGCTCGGAGCAAACCAGGAATATAAATATTAACCAACTTGACTCTCTCTCTCTCTCTAGTCTTCCTCCATTCACATTTTCGCCAAAAAGACTAAAATAGTTAGGAAAAATGTTTACTTAGGCTTAAGTCTTTCAAGAAAAGGACAAGTAGATTTCGTGAAAGAAGAGCTGATGGAAAGAGAAGGACATTCATTCAGGACGATCATAACAGAAGTGGGGGAGGGAATAATGATGTCCTTTTAAGATATTGAATCCATAGACGATTATAGAACTTTACAAAACTGACCTACAAGCTTACTAAACGATTAGCCACGCCCCCTCCCTTTCAAAATTCAATATTAGACAATGAATCGTACTTGGAAGTTACGGAAAATATATCAGAAATAAATTAATATAAAGTAAAAAAAGGAAGTAATATATTATATCTTCTTAAATGACGTCAGAATGGTCACTGACGCCAACCAGGCTGAGAAAAACGGATTTTTTTAAATTGGCCATATGGCCAGTATAGAGCCCAAGCATTTTTATTAAATAAACTGGACCAGGATTCATACTTTTTGAAAAAGTATTTCCCTGAGTTTTAGAGGTTTTTTCTTATATATTTCCCTAAGTTCTCCAAGTTTTTCCCATATATGGAGTAATAACAAAGGGAGTGGTTTTTATTATAGTTGAAGCAACCCCTTCAGAGCAAACTTACTCAAACCTCACTAATTACCCTGAATTTTTTGTGAACTATTTATTTCCCTGAGTTTTCCCTGTTTTTCCCATATATTTCCCTGATTTTTCCAGGTTTTTTTCTCATACATAGAAAGAAAACAAAGGAAGTGGTTTTTATAGTTTTTTTTAAGAGAAAACTTACTCAAACCTCACAAATTTCCCTGAGTTTTCCCTGATTTTTTTTGTGAACTATTTCATTTCCCTAGCTGTTTTCCAGGTTTGTATGAAGCCTGTAGACATTGTCCACTTAAAATGGTTACCCATGGAATGAATTTAATTTATTAAGAGGCCACAGGTCCAGTAGACCCCCAAGTATTTAATTTTTAAACTGGCCTAGCTAATTGTTTTTAAAGCCTACATTAGTCCAACAGGGCCACCGCCTTATCTCAAGCAAAAGATTTGTAAGTCTTCAAAGTATGTGTTTATAAAACTGATATAGAGGAAGTCTAGTAGTCTACACGAAAGCGACCTACTTCCTCATTTTTAGACGTGTACCTTTGACGCGGATCTATAAAACTAACCAGAAATTGGTCTGAAAAGATTCAAACTATAAAAGGAACATTAGTTCTCTCCTTTTCATGATTATTAACCCACTTTCCCGCCACCAAATAATATGCGCGCGAAACTCGCCTATATCGATTCTATAACAGACCGACACTTTTCTCATCAGATTTACCAGATATTCCTCGTGAAGGTCAATTATTATATTAGAAACATAATTTTGATACTTTGTCCGAGATTAAAGGTGGTAATAATTTAATTTACAAAACTGCACGCAATTATGACGTAGATAAAACTATAATATACACAATAATGGTCCACAGATCGAAGGTAACCAGATACAACGTACTTAAGTTAATTTATGTACATCTTTTACACAAATTACAATTAGTAACGAAAAATCTGTAAAGGTTCTTAAATTATTCAATGAAATCACGTGGCCTATACGCCTACAGATGAATCCCCTCCCGCCCTGAAAAGAACATCGCAAACTCTGGATACAACCAACCATAAGTTTATGAGTTATGTTCCTACCATAAGTATGACACTACCTATACTTCGTAATGCCACTGAGAGACTTATAGCTCGAGCTAGTTCTAGCAGAACGACAGGCGGAAATTGAATGACTACAGTCACATCACTCGGTTAGTTTTGCAGGACTACCACGTTCCTATTTAGTCTGCTTTACTAAGCCTTTAACAGCGCCAAAACCAGGCTACCTCGAATCTATGAACCTACGTCACTTCATGACAAGCTCCGGTTTGTAACCCATGACAAGCTCCGGTTTGTAACCCATGACAAGCTCCGGTTTGTAACCCATGACAAGCTCCGGTTTGTAACCCATGACAAGCTCCGGTTTGTAACCCATGACAAGCTCCGGTTTGTAACCCATGACAAGCTCCGGTTTGTAACCCATGACAAGCTCCGGTTTGTAACCCATGACAAGCTCCGGTTTGTAACCCATGACAAGCTCCGGTTTGTAACCCATGACAAGCTCCGGTTTGTAACCCATGACAAGCTCCGGTTTGTAACCCATGACAAGCTCCGGTTTGTAACCCATGACAAGCTCCGGTTTGTAACCCATGACAAGCTCCGGTTTGTAACCCATGACAAGCTCCGGTTTGTAACCCATGACAAGCTCCGGTTTGTAACCCATGACAAGCTCCGGTTTGTAACCCATGACAAGCTCCGGTTTGTAACCCATGACAAGCTCCGGTTTGTAACCCATGACAAGCTCCGGTTTGTAACCCATGACAAGCTCCGGTTTGTAACCCATGACAAGCTCCGGTTTGTAACCCATGACAAGCTCCGGTTTGTAACCCATGACAAGCTCCGGTTTGTAACCCATGACAAGCTCCGGTTTGTAACCCATGACAAGCTCCGGTTTGTAACCCATGACAAGCTCCGGTTTGTAACCCATGACAAGCTCCGGTTTGTAACCCATGACAAGCTCCGGTTTGTAACCCATGACAAGCTCCGGTTTGTAACCCATGACAAGCTCCGGTTTGTAACCCATGACAAGCTCCGGTTTGTAACCCATGACAAGCTCCGGTTTGTAACCCATGACAAGCTCCGGTTTGTAACCCATGACAAGCTCCGGTTTGTAACCCATGACAAGCTCCGGTTTGTAACCCATGACAAGCTCCGGTTTGTAACCCATGACAAGCTCCGGTTTGTAACCCATGACAAGCTCCGGTTTGTAACCCATGACAAGCTCCGGTTTGTAACCCATGACAAGCTCCGGTTTGTAACCCATGACAAGCTCCGGTTTGTAACCCATGACAAGCTCCGGTTTGTAACCCATGACAAGCTCCGGTTTGTAACCCATGACAAGCTCCGGTTTGTAACCCATGACAAGCTCCGGTTTGTAACCCATGACAAGCTCCGGTTTGTAACCCATGACAAGCTCCGGTTTGTAACCCATGACAAGCTCCGGTTTGTAACCCATGACAAGCTCCGGTTTGTAACCCATGACAAGCTCCGGTTTGTAACCCATGACAAGCTCCGGTTTGTAACCCATGACAAGCTCCGGTTTGTAACCCATGACAAGCTCCGGTTTGTAACCCATGACAAGCTCCGGTTTGTAACCCATGACAAGCTCCGGTTTGTAACCCATGACAAGCTCCGGTTTGTAACCCATGACAAGCTCCGGCTTGTAACCCATGACAAGCTCCGGTTTGTAACCCATGACAAGCTCCGGCTTGTAACCCATGACAAGCTCCGGTTTGTAACCCATGACAAGCTCCAGTTTGTAACCCATGACAAGCTCCAGTTTGTAACAAGTGGCAAACTTATGGAGGAACATATCTTATGATACAGCCAACGTCTAACAAAAAGAGGCAAGGACCACCGCCCATCTGTTGATTCTTAATTAGTTATTAACCCCGGGCGGTGGCCTTTGTGCCTATTCTTCGCTTTTATCATTTATACAATAACAGCGTACAAAACTGCCGAGTACTTCAACTATAGCCTTGGTTGTTTCGTTTCTCAACCGGCGCTTTGTCATTGTTTTTTCTTAAAAACATCTCTTTCCCAGCAGCGCGAGCTGAAGAGAAATTTCGGCGCGCGCTTTGTTTACTTCTACTTCTTTCTTTTACATCCACACTACAGGGAATTAAGGTAGCTTAAGACGGAGAGAATTTAGAACGGGAGTAGAAACTTGGGGGCGAAAGATGTAGCTCAAAAACCACCGTACGTGATCAGAAGTAATAGGCGAGATCGAGTTCCGGTCTCACCTCGCTTGAAGGCGTGAGATTTGTCACGTGACCTGGCACGAGACTGGCTAGATTGTGTTTTGCAATGCGAAAGGCGGGACCTTCCACCCCCTTTCTTAATTCTCTCTGCTTACGACGAAAAACCGATAAAAACACAAGTGATGCAGGTATAGGTAAAAAAACATAATCTATACGTAAAAATTCTTCGCACGCGTTTTTATGGACTCTCTTTGAAAAAAAAAATGTTTGTCACGCATTTAAGTTAGTGTGCGCAGCGGTCAACAGTTGTTTGTTAATGGCTACAACCTCTACGGGAAAGAAGAAAAATAATGGTCACCTTAGGGTATAGAGAAATTAGGCTTAAAGTTGAGTAGTTTCCCGCCCTTTCCAGCTTCTAGTTTAGAAGATTAGGGTTAAGTGATGAGGTATAGGCCTAATTTACAAAGGCTTACGAATATGTTTCGAGTCATATAAGGCCCCCTGGCGGTTTTCAATTTCAAACATAACTTGACCTTTACACTTTACATGCCCTAAACTGCGTTATAGAACTAATAAAGAAGGATATGGTTTCTCAGTTTAATATCTACACTTTCCCTATATCCTAACACTGCTGTAATAGTCGATTTATGGAAAGAGAACTTTCAATGAATTCCAATTATACCATGGCACGAAAAGAGCTGCGCAGAACCTTTCAAACATAATGGGGAGAAACTGTCTGAATCTTACATCCGCATTATCTTCACCCCTTGTTAACCCAAAGACTCTTTAAATTTATGGCATCTAAGCGAAGGACGTTGGAATATACACTATACAATTAAATTAGATTTTCCAGGTTCTCTTGATAGCTAACCCTTGGCTCTCTCTTCAACGCGAACCATTTCATTAAGCTGATTTAGATCCTTTTAAGAAGAAAGACCTCTAACCCGCATCAACCAGGAATTCATACAGCTACTAGGAATCAATGTGCTAAATCCTAGCATTTTCACTCAACGTCTCTAGGCGGACTTTATGGGAAGAGCTAGACCAATCATTATGCATGACGAATTTCACCTGGCGAATATTTTACCACGCTGCCTGTTGCTCCATGCGTGTGTACCAACCAATGAAATCGCAGTTAGAAAGAAGTTAATCAGAATTATGAGGCGTGACGCGATAGTAAGTTCTCAAGCCCGGTATACCCACAAAACCCGCATAGAAATTAATATGGGGTCACAATTATTCCTATTACCTGTATGTATTCCCGAGTCTAACAATCTCAAAAGAAACCAGGGAAGCATTTAGAACTGAAAACCACTTTGGCTAAGTGTTCTTTTTCAACCATTTAGTATAAAACCAAGGCCAAAAACTAAGCCTAAATTGAAAAACTTTTATTTTCTTCACATTTCTTTCATCTAGGCCTACTTCGTTTCTAATTCGTTTTAAAGTTCTAAAATGGTTTTTCGTATGTTTTTTATAATAGGTTAACGATTTCCCCGATTTCCTTACGGGTGCGGAACGAGATCAAGCCCAGCATATTCGGGTAACGTTCCGGGCCAATCCGGAAAACAGGGAAATTCAAACTGAATTTCCGGTAGAGGAAGATAACGCGAGATCAGCAACGACTACTTGCGCCTCGTCCACCGCTTTTAATCGGTCAGTTTCAGTACTTTCGGAACAAGCGTCCACCTGTTCCGATCCAGGACCGGAAGCGAATGTCGAGGATGGCTCCGGAAATAAACGAATCAATGGCCTTAGTAATTAAATTAAATTAAATTAAATTAGATCAACTTAACTTAAGTATTTTATAATTGACGCATTTAAATATTTCTGTATTTTGTTTACGATGTAACAGGTCGAAGAAGGAAATTTCGGAGATTATTATTAAATATACCGCTGAAAATACGGGATAAATTTCAAAGTCGTTCGGGTCAAAGTTCACCGAGGGTTCCAACCCCCATCGAAGACGACGAGTCACCGAGTAACAACGACGCTTCTTCAGATTCCGGAATCGGTAGTGACCCCCCTTCCGGTGACAACAAACCCAACTTCCGGATCGAAGATGTCTCGACACCCGGTTTTCTCTTCCGTTCGCCATCACCCTATCAGCCCAACCAATTGGCCCAATTAGATCCCGATTATTACCCGGCACGACCCGCCACCTCCATGACGCAACGATTACCCTTGAACTCGCCAACTGTCAGCGAAACGTTCTCCATCTCATCCGGATACGATCGGTAAAGATCTAAAGACGTTATCTTTAAGACCTTCAGAGCTTAGACGTAAATTGGATTTGGGCCAATCGCGAGGGAGTTTAAGCCTTAGCTAACGCTGGGTGCTCATCCTTTAAATTTATCTCTAGCTTTTTTTAATCTTCCTAAAGAGGGTTTTCTTTCAGGATGTTTTAAGCCATTTAACATTAAGGGCGATGAAAGAATTGTTTAATAGGGTTTCCGGCGTCGCATCTATTTTTTAACCCTTTACTAAAAGGCTTGATACTTTGTTTTTTTTATTATCGAACCAATTTTTAATCGGAAGTAGTTTTAAAACGTTTAAAAATAAATTTTCCAAGATATTTACAGATAAGCTAAAAAAGATTAATGTATTTCCTACGGCCCCTGCAAAGCTACTTTTCCTCAATACACCAGTCAGTGTTCAGGGAGAAGCCAAGATACAGGCTGAAACAGCCCCATGTATTTTCTACGGCCCCTGTAGAAATGTTTACCTCTCAATACACCAATTCCAAAAAAATTTATATATTTTATTTTTTAAGTTTTAATTTATTCCTATGGGGTTTAAAACGTTGTAAATTAACTCGATATGGTAGACCCCATTCTTATAAGGAGTATAATATAGGGTTATGGTATTATTTTCTATTTAACCCAATAAAATAGGAAGGAAATGATTTAACAGTACCTAGACTTGGATTTCTTTGCGAAATCATTTCAGAACGATTTATTATAAATCACAAACGAATGATTTATACTAAAGGGTTTTCTATAGGGTAGAGACGCTGGGTGAATTAATGGATTTAGGAAGAATGGGCCTATTATTTTGACGTTTTTCTGCCTCTTTCATCTTTTCTCTCTCTTTCTGTTTAAGGTCTCCGGAACCGGTCACTCCCACTAGTCTAATCAGTAATGATGACGTACTAGCGGGACTTTTGCAACTGCCCACCCTGAGAGTGGCGCCCCAGTCGGCCCAATGCAATTTCCGATCTCAAACGGCCTTGGGCAACTACGCCGACCACGATCGAAAGAAACAACGTTCTCTGGCTTCCCTCCTTGATGATGAAGGGTACGCTATATAAGTTGTCCCGCCTTTTAGTGAAGTCCTAGATGTCCCTACTCTCTCTAATAACAAATCTTGGCGCGCTTTTCATTTCTCACAGAGCGGCAGATTTGAATGGAAAACCCAAAATGGCCGTCAAGGAACTAGAGTTGCATATTTACGTATTAACCCCGCAGTGCCCAGTCTTCCGTTTCTTGATTTACGCTTGGAATAATTTACTTATTGTAAGAGAATTAGGCCCGAATTAGGCCTAAAGAACTAAACCTATTTTTAATTTTTCTTCTTCAATTCTCTATAGAGTTCTACAATGAAGCTAGATTCGGCTCCAACTATTACAAAAATTAATTCAGAGTACGCTTTGACGTTGTTTCTTTCAATTAACACTAATAATTAGCAATAATTAAATATGATAATTATTGATTACGCCACAGTGAACGATACGAACAAGTATTGGAAGAATTACAACGAAATTTGGCTTCGTCCACCGATTTGGATATCGCTAACGTCAGACGCTCTATTGAGAGCTTATCTAAAGACGTTCAGAAATCGGTCACAATTAAAAAAATGTTTTGGAAAGTGAGTTTTCAACTTTTTTCTTAAGCCTAAATAAATGATACGATTCTGTTAATTACATAAATACATGATTTATTTCCAAAACAAGAATCCCACACTATTTCCTGCCATGGTTAGTAAACTACGAAGTTTGGTCAGCGCACCTGAAAACAGCCACGAAAAACAGACCATTGGTTCCACCATGGATAAATTAAAGTACATTTTCATATGAAGGTTAATTTTAAATTAAATACTAAAATATGTATTTCTACTCCTCAGATTATCATCCTTGCTTTTAAAACTATTGGATTCTTTACTACAAGGTAGTGCCGAGGCCCACGCAGCCAGATCTCATCACCTCACGTACAAAAAGTACTAAAAAAATTTATACCTTAAGCCTATTTTAAGAAACCTTAAGCCTAATCCGAATTTTATATAAAAAAACAAACAGTGGTAGATGCACCAGAGAACTACTGCTATGTTTAGTGGCGGTTCCATGGGTACCACTAGCATATAGGGACGCCATCTTAGACGTGGTGACGTCACACAAAAGACAATCATCTCACGATTGGGAATTATTCCAAGAGGCTCCAGTAAGAAAATAAATAATAATAATAATAAAAAATAACCCAAACTAGTTTCATATCGCAATATTAATAAACTATTTTATAGCTGATAAGGTCCGTTTTGGAATTGACCAATAACAGCTCGTCCGCGCTGTATAATATCATGCAAATAGCCTATCAGGGTCAAGAAATGATTACCAAGCAACAAACATACGGTTTATCGTGGATTGTCAAAGTTTTAACAGAAGTTAAGCAATGGGTCAGTGGTCAAACGATGAATGGTCAAAAGGGGAGGGGGAAATAGTTCCTAAGCCTTTTTCTTTTCTTTTTTTTTTTGTTGATTAAACAAAACAGGAAATTTTCGTCTCGAGGTTAATGAGTCACGTGTTATCAGTCTCGACCCCGTCCAGTCGAGGAACTTTGACCCCTAGCCAAAGCGTACAAGTTCATCAACAACTCTCAGTACTTCACGTCATAATTACTCATTCTCCGCTTTGCGATTTGCATTTTAGGCTTAACTACGCCGACGATGTTAGGTTTGTATTCTTTCTAAAACATCCCCCCCCCCTCAAAAAAAAAATAAATAAATTACCAATTAAATTCAACTTCATTTACCGTTTAGGTATTTCATATTAAGAAAAGTAATTAGTCAAAAGATCCCACCCAATTATCCAATACGACAAAGTCTATTGCGAATTGTGGATGATTTACGTAAATACGTCTTGGGTCGTCAACCAATTACGTCTAATTATGCCACCATACACTGTTCAACTTAAAAAAAAAGAGTAAGACTGTGTGACCAATTAGAGGCCGAAAATTTTGTCTAATCAAATTAATTGGTTTTTTTTTTTAAATCTAAACTCCGAAATATTTCACCCAACTTAGAAATAATTAACTTAAGGCCTCTTCAGACGATAACTATTTTTGACCCCAAAGTGGTATCGTCTTAAAAGGCATTTAATATGGCAATTGTTAAAATTGGACACTTCCCTATCTTTCACTTAAAAATAAAATAATTGAATTAAAAAATATATCATTGAAATTTAGTCATTGAAGTTAAAAACTATATGGTATTATAAAAAATAAAAAATAAAAATCAAGTGAAGTATTGTTAAAAAAAATATCCTTAAAATTCGACCGGTTACAAAGTGATATAATATAAATATAAAACTATATTTCAAAACTTATTTCTTCTTTTTGTATTTCGTATTTAATAAATTTTGAAACTAAATAATTGTTTTATTTATTTAATTAATTAATTTCTGCGTGACTTTGTAGTTCGTCAACTGGTCGAGAGAGTTCAAGGGCCAAGGCTTAAGTATCTTGGCCAGTAGACATTAATTAAACCAATTTAGAGGCACTAATTAACCTCTACTTAAATTAAAACATCCCTTAATTCCTTATTATCATCCTGTCATCGCGCGCTAGACAAAAACACCCATACTAATTTTTAATATACATTTGATGCGCTAATCTCCGGCACTGTTACGGATTGGTCTGGACAATGTCTGAATTAAACGAGGGGGTAGTCTCATGGTAATCGGTGTACACGGTTGTACCTTTCACTGCACTTAGTAAAAGGATTATGCGTAAAGCCTTACCTTTGACGGTGCTTAACTCATTACGCGTACTCAGTAATCGGTGTACACGGACTCTTGAGAGTGATTAACCTCTCGGTATGAAATTAAATTTGTTCAAGACGGGAAAAGAAAAGAGTCGATGAAAAGTTTCTTGGGTAGAAGTGAGACATAAGGAGAGATGAGAGATTAAAGGCCCATTCAGACAGTAGAGTAAAATCTTACGTTCCTGTTGGTCACCTCGGTATGTTAATTTCCCTGTTCAGACGCGAGAGCAGACGACTTAAAACGAGTCGCGTATATGGGTGATATTTCAACTAAGACTTTGGAATAACTAAAATAGCCAAACATTCAAAATTAATGAAAAATAACGCCCCAAGAATCCTTATTAAACTTTTCATAATATTGTCTGCTAAAGCGTAGCAGCTAACTCGATCACGCGTCAGTAAGGCACGATTGAGTGAGCTATGGAAGCTAAAGAAAAGGCACGCAAACGAGGTGCGGTGCCATCTCGACACTAACTGCCGACGAAACTAAAAACTAAAGTTTTCAAACGAACCCCGCATTGAATCTTTTACGTATAGTCATTGACACATCTAACTATTTAACGACTTCAACGACGTGAATGAACGTAAGATTTTACTCTAAAGTCTGAATGGACCTTGAAAAACAGGGGACTGAAAAGGAAAGAGCGCGGGAAGTATAGAAAAGAAAAAAAGGTTAAAAATACATCCGTGAAGATACGATTTTCTTTCTCCTCCCTCCCTCCCTATGAACACCCCCGCCTAGGCCTAACTTTAAAAGTCTCACGGAAAGGCGTTCCATAAGATGAGGCAAAGGAAAAGGGAGAGAAATTAAGACCCTGGGATCAAGAAGACTAGGGATGAGGAAGCGCAAGAGCGGAAGGGGGGAGATGGAGATGAACATCACGAAAGTGAGGATAGAAAGACCTCCCAGGCACGTGACTTAACTATCGTCTACTTTCAGTTCCTCCCGACGGTTCTCTTCCGCTCTCGCATCCTCCCGCCAAGATATGATGTACCTTTTTTCTACCACCGGTATTTTCAAGGGAATTTAATTTTATAAGCGGTTTTTGAAACTTCCAGCAAAGAGAGGTAGAGAAACCGAACGTGTACTAAAGGAAGTATACAGGAAGACGACGTTTATCGCTTCACAGATGCAGTGCGGCAAGCTGGTAAACATTTCTATCAAGTTTTGAGATGACAGTTTTGAGTTTTCATCTCGTATAAAAGTTGAGACGTATTTGACAAATTTTGCCAGGCTATTATATCCCATGGAACGTCATTTTAGAAGTTAGCGAAGAAAAATTGGTCTTTTTAAAATGAGGTAAGTTTAAATATACATTGTTCGCGCTTATGTTTGTCTTTCATAAGATAAAGGGGTGTGCAATGCGCTATGTAAGGAGGCGTGTCTAGAACTATATTTTGAAGAAGTAGTGTTAGAATTTCCTGGAGTAGTGATTGGGCAATATCACGTGACTGTATTTCAATGCTTTGATAATGCTACGAAATTCACGGATACCCAGTAGAGCTCTATTTGATGGAAGATAAGCGGCTTGATATGGGCCATGCCCCTACACAACACACTGTACATTTCTTTAATATTGGATTCAGAAACTCCATCTTTACCTTTTGAAATTTGTTTCGACTTTAAAATTCATAAATTAAAATTATTTTTATACTAACACGTTCCACAAATTAAAATATTATAACAATGATATTGTAAATCATTAAAAAATAATTTATGGACTTTGAAATATTCGTCAATTTATGCAAAACAGTACGCGTATGATGGTGGTGATGATGATAATACAGTTACACTGGAAATTGTATCGGACCGTGACAAAGAATTAAATATGCACGATACGTCATTGGAGGATAGCGTGGCTCCGCAACACGAATTCGTGATTTAATTTAAAATTACTAAAAAGCTAAACAAAAATTTCGTCACGTAAAATATTAAATGAATGGCGGCGAAAAAAAAAACGTAGACATACTCTCTCAGAAGTAACTTAAACCAAAGTTATCATTAAGAAAAGGAATGTAAAGTTATGGCAGTACGCATTTATTTATAAGGCGAACTTAGGCAGAAAAATAAACCTTGAACTTTCCCCCTCAAAACATTAAAATTAATTAACTGACGCTGGAATACATAAAGCTACTAGGAATTATTGTGTAGCCAGACAGCCAACCATATTGTCAACGTGTCTAGGCAGATTTTGAGGGAGGAGCTATGGACTAATCATTGTACCTGGCGAATTAATAATCTATCTCGCTGCGCGTTGCACCTGATTCTTATTAACTGTATTAAAAGTTCATAAGATATGTTCCATAAGTTTGTCACTGGTTACAAACTGGAGCTTGTCATGAAGTGATTGAAGTAGGTCATAGATTCGAGGTAAAGCGACGCCTGGTGAGGCGCTGTCAAAGGCTTAGTAATGCAGACTAAATAGGACCTATGGAAGTCCTACAAAACTATTACCGAGTGTAGTACTTCAATTCTCGCTTGTCGTTCTGCTAGAACTAGCTCGAGCTGTAAGTCTCTCGTATAGGTAGTGTCATACTTATGGTAGGAACATATCACTTATAAGCTTATGGCTTACTGACGACGGTATTTTGACATTTTGAGCTGAATAATTCGAAGCTTATGTTTGTTTTTGTTAGTGTTCAGGGAGCGCGAGCGCCCCATCCGTGAGAAACGACGGTTGTATATAAGATGAATTTCTGTCGGCTTTCGCGTTGAATAAAAGAGAAAATCCCTCTTCATATCTTTCAGGGAGTTTTAGAGGCCTTTCAAAAAGGAGAAGAAATACACACAACAGCCTTATGTTGTTATTCTTCCCTGAACGGGAGTGGATAAAAGATGGATAGATGTATAGCTACAAATATATCGGAATATAAAACAAGTTTTTAAGCATTGGTGACCCTTATAATATCCTCAGGCTTGACCACAATCCCTACATGCTATATCGTATAACCTTGATAAAAATCTTTATCGTTGACCAAAGGGGTTCAGACCCCCATAGGAAATGAGAATGGAAATCGAGGTTTTATGGTATTCCGTTTCCTATGGGATAAAATGTTGTTACCATGGAAACGAACAACCTCTGGTGTTTACTTTGTATACTTTTAAAACTGTTCGGGCATCCCGTTCAAAGGGTTAATAAAATGTTTCAAGGATAAGTCAAAGACTGAATGAAGACTTAACTCCAAGGCCCAACTGCTTTACTTAGAAGGGTGAAATTTTGCAGGGACGTTACTCTTAAGTATTAGGCACGCGCTAAAAAACATTTCTCCAATCCGCCGCCATCTTGAATGAAATGGCGGCAAGAAATGTAAAAAACCTTTAAGGAATAAGGTCTGTGCATTTCAAAAGATTTCACTAATATTTAGTACACCGGTTCCCTATTACCAGACACTGGCTTTATGGTAAGTCTTTGGGCTTCAATTTGCCCTCCACCATCTATCAAAATGGCGGCCGTAGAACTATTAAAAATGTCCCAATGGACTGATATGCAACGCCTAATGTCTTTGCTACTAGTATACAATATAAACCGAGCGAGTAGGCTTTCGAATCAATAAATACAATTTCATTTTCCCTTCAAAGGAATGAATCTTGCTTCGAAATGAGAGTATTTTTGGCTTTGTCCATCTCTGGCCATTCCCTTCCCCCATCCCCCCGTATCTCTCAAATATATATACACCAGGGTCGTTCGGTCAGAAAAGCAATTTTAACTTTTCTCTGTCGGTTCGGAAATGAGGGGGAAAGTTGGTCTTCCATTCAAGGAAGAACGCGATGCCGTTAAATTTGCAATTACATTCAAATTGCGCCAGCCATTTTTGGAAGTTTAGAAAGAGCGACCAGGATAGACAGATCACGTCTTATATACGTATACGCTCTTTTACTCTAAATTGAGCGAGCCCCTGATGCTTTTATGACCAAATAACGGTCGTAGGATGCCCATTTTCTAGCCATAATATGTACTGTAGGGAATACACACAGTCAATAGGAATCTTTACGACCCCATATCTGCAATGTTAATTCATATGCGGGTTTTGTGGGTATACCGGGCTCGAGAACTTACTATTCATCGAGCCTCATAATTCTGATGACGTCTTTATAACTGTAATTTCATTGGTTAATAGCAACGCTAGTTCCTAGGCGAGCGCAAGGTGCAGCATACATAATGACTACAGTCTAGCTCTTCAAACAAACCCGCCTAGATACGTTGAGTAAAAATGGGTATACAATTATTCCTAGTAGCTACATGCATTCCCTGGTTCTGTCAAAAAAGTAGATGAACTTGACGTTATAGTACTCTGAAAGAAACCCTATAGCCTACACCGCGTATTCTAAAAAAAAAAAAAAAAATAGCACCATATAAGGAAAATTTAAAAGTATCCCTGATTTTCTCACACCCTATCTTGGGCGCTAGACGTTTTCCCGCGCAGTTCTGTTTCAATTTCTTAAACTCTCTACGCTATTTCTCAGGATCCTTCAACTGAGAAATATGTATTTTTGAATTTCCGCAACTGGAAACCTTTGCCAAGTTCATTAGACGAGGTAATACGTCAAAAGCTCTGCACCTCCAGACAGACAGTTTTTAAAAGAGAAAAAAAATTCACAGAAAAAAAAGTCTAGCAGTTCTAAGTTCCAAGAGAAAGATGGAAGGAACTCGTGACGACGACCACCATTTCTCAGGATTGATAAATAAATCTGGGACACTTGCCCAGAAAAAAGTCTTCTTTGACGTCTTAAAAGCTTTAATTTTATATTTTAAAACTCTCGAGGTTAAACCTTAAATGAACATTACGAAGAATTGGGCAATTTCAAGTGAAATTTATACCTCTACTTTTCAAAATGATTTAGCTAAACAATCACCTTCTTTATTACGCCAAAAAACAGAGTAAATACTTAAAAAGATGCAGCAGCTCTAATATTGCCCCTTCCAGGCAGAGAGTACGTGTAATAAGCATACACGCAGCGGCACTTTTATGAAGAATATGTTTACATTAAAATTATCTGTAAATACCCTATCAACATACTCTAACAAAGCGCGGCGTTATGGAAATGGAGCATATCGCGGAACATCATAAAATGAAATTGGATATTTTGTTGATTTTATACAATTTCGTTCATGCCTTATTAAAGGGAGTATGAAACGCTAGAGCAGAGGTTAATTGTTTTGCTCTTTTCAAAGAGTATCATATACTCAACATGAACGTTTACTTTTACTTATGCCACTGTACATGATTGGTCCGCGCTCATGCTGTTATTTTTGTACAAAAACCTTTGTTAACGCTATGGAAAGAATGTTCATGAACATTTCGTTCAATTACTCGGGTTCTGAGCTCATGCTGTTGTTATCTGTGTATAAAAACATTTGTTAACACTATATGGCAAAACGATTTATGAACATTTCGTTAAATTACTCGGGCTCTGATTGTTGTAATCCCAAGTATTTAATACGGTTTGAAAGGGGAGAAATTTGACTATAACATACTCAAAGGAAATTCCTGTATCTCTTCTAGAATCCTAAAAAAAATTAAGTACAAAAACAAACCCCCATGGAAATGATTAACCTAAAACCCTCCAAAATGGATGGATCTCCAATAGAATTAAAGTTATCACACTTCAACGTGACACTGTAAATACCTTAAAAACAATAAATAATTTGATGGACAAACGTAATACCTTTAAAAGAGGTTGTACACACTATCCAAAGAAGATATCTCCAATTATTCAAAACGAGTTTCATTCCCCCTTTAATTAAATTCAGTCTCCTACGCAAAATGAAGGTACACGGTGCTAGTTCATTTCCGTTTACGACTTAATTTGTCAATTACTCTAAGCCAAAAGGCGGGGGCAGGAGACTGTAGTCAAATTTTACAGAAGGATTCATAAGCATAAACCCCAGTAGTCGTAGACACGAAAAACGTACAGTACATAAAGGGCCTCCCTTTGTTTTGACTTCTTCCCGGGCGTCGAAAGTCGGCCTCCGTCCATAGAAACGTCAACTTAACCTAATACCCTCAACCCAAATCCCATCCAATAACATCCCTACTTTCACCCTCAGTTTCAAGTTAAACTCGTTAGAGTTTGTCACTATACCCAAAAGATTGTATAGAAAGAAAAAGAAAACAGAAATTTAGTCTTCACTCTAGAGAGAGCGAGAGATTCTAAAAAGAGGAACAGTTGCCAAAAATGTTCTTCCAGCAGGGACAGGCTGGGGAGAAAAATTCTATTTCATCCCATACTGTATTCCGTAGTTAGTTCCTTGTCGGGATACCCAGGAATCGGATGTTCTAGGCACCCAGAAGTTGGCGCTAAAAATTTTAGAGAGGCGAAATAGGAAAAGGGGTTTTCTTTCAACGTAAAAGAAACATTTTTCATAAAACTTCTACAGAAACATCTTCAAAATATACCGGATACTGAAACCTAGTAGTTCTAGAGACTCTTTAATAAAAAAAAACGTGACATTCTCTAAAAGTCGCGCGCGCATTTGAACGTCAGTGAGTACAGTATCACTCACTGAATGTTATGTGCTACACTCAGGGTGCAGTGGTGCGGAAATTTACTACTTAAAGATCGTAAAGAAGTACCCTAACTTTTTTAAAAAAAGTTGTTTTTTTGGTCCAAGAAAAAAATAATAATAAAAAATAAAAACATCCAAGGATTAAAAGAAGAAAATTTTCTCCCAAGAAGATGTGATGTGAAGAAACGTTAAAAAAAAAATAATAAAGATTTAAGTTGGTATGTATGTGTGTTATATCTTAGCTATAATGAAAGTATTAGAGTAGCGTTATTTGCATCCCATACTCGTTTTAACATAAGTTCATAAGATATGTTCCATCCATAAGTTTGTCACTGGTTACAAATTGGAGCTTGTCATGAAGTGATTGAAGTAGGCCATAGATTCGAGGTAAAGCGACGCCTGGTTTTTGGAACTGTCAAAGGCTTAATAATGCAGACTAAATAGGACCTAGATGGAAGTCCTGCAAAACTAACTAACCGAGTGTAGTACTTCAATTCTCGCTTGTCGTTCTGCTAGAACTAGCTCGAGCTGTAAGTCTCTCAGTAGCATTACGAAGTATAGGAAGTGTCATACTTATGGTAGGAACATATCACTTATAAACAATCAAAATTGGAATTAAATTGTCACGAGACATAATACAAATATAAAAAAGATATAAATGACAGTAAGTAAATGACATACCATTTTTGAAAAGAAAAATTCAAAAATTTCAATTATATTACGTAGCGAATATATAAATTTCTATTTCTAAAGAAGAAAACCCCATGTAGGGATAATATTAAAAAAGAAATCAGGATTCTGTCCAATTTCATATTATAATGAAAAAGATAATATACTCAGACATACGGAACGGATAACTTATGGCAAGCATAACCCTACTAAGATTGGTGTCAGATAAGACCCTTGGGGGTCGAGAAAAATTATTCAATTTAACACGGAAATGCTGGATATAAAAAAACCCTTTTCGGACGGAAAAAGGAAGGGGCAACGTCCTCTTGCTCTTGAGCTTCTTCATCCCTCCCCATCCTCATCCCAGCATCTTCCATTTTTTAGTAAGAGAAAGAGGAAGGAAGGGACTTTTCTTTCTTTCTTTCTTTTTATACTCCGGTTCTTTCAAGGATTAGGAATCGATGGAAAGCTATATAGCTACTTTTCTAATAACGATGCATCACGAAATCGTTCTTTGGGAAGAAAAAGGGGAAGTTCGAGAGTGACTTGAAACATTCGTGAATGGACTGTTAATGGAGTGTAAGGCTTAGTTGGACCGTGTTTCTAATAAAACAACGTGTACGGTATTTATCGACTTCTCGCCATATTTCCTCTGTTCAATCGTGATACGCGTACGAATTCCGGAAAGAGAATAATACAACACACACACACACTATAAGGATAGATGAGATTTAAGAATGTATGCTATAGTCGACGCTATCTGACCACACACAAAATAAAGAGTACGGACCAAGGCCTACCACAATCCTTCAAGCGTGATATTGGAATTGAACGATGTTTGATTAGGGTTATTCACAGAGAGGCCTTGGTCGTTGATAGATAATAACAAAGGCAAAGGTCAAAGTGCATGTCAACGCGTAACGCCCTGGATGTTACAGGCATTTCAAATTCGTTTGAAGTTCGAACTTCTCAAACACTTAAGCCTAATTTTAAACACCTTACGTCTATACGCGTTAGTTACTAACAAAGGTCAAAGTGCATGTCAACGCGAAACGCTATGGATGTTATAGGCACTAGAAAAAGGCCTAATTTGAATATGAAATATTAAAGACCTTACCTTAAATCTATACACGTTAGTTACTAACAAAGGTCAAAGTGCATTCAATAATAATACGGGACGCCCTGGATGTTATGGGCACTTTGAGTTGTTCAAATACTTAAGCCTAAGTATTAAAGGCCCTTACGTCTAAGCACGTTTTCGTGCGTCGATTTTCGGTCAATATCTAACTCCTGTTATCACAAATTAAAAATCTACGAATTTGCCAAAACAACTATAGGTGAGACGCAACCTAATCAATACACAAAATTTATACCATCCTAACCCTTTCACCGCAGGCAGTTAGGTACAGTACCATTCTTCATCTTAAGTAGGCGGGCGGGAATCACATTAGGGTTAGCGAGCAAGCGTCCGGAAGTCGAAAACAGGGGGAAGGCAAGCCTTGGCTATACTCCGTTAGCAATTATAAGTATAGGCGTGGTTACTGTCATTCCCCCCTTTCTTAATTAATAAATCTATTCATTCCCTTAGAGACAATTATAATTTTGGACAATTTTCCAGTTTCATATCTTGGCCACTAATCTATTGAGAGACGTCCCTTTACAATTCCCATACTCCCCTCGAAAGGAAAAGCCTATTTGTTACCACAAGAATACATACAGCCGAATAGGAATCATTGTGTAGCCAGCCATTATCACTCAACGTATCTAAGGAGGATTTTGTTTGGGAAGAGCTAGCTAGACCAATCATTGTGAATGACGAATTTTACCTGGCGCGAAGAGAGTGCAAACGTCATACCCTTTTATATCTTAGCTCAGTGTCATCCCCCCTACCAGGCGCGTACAGTATCCGCTCTTACAAAAGCGCGCCTAGAGGGAGGGACACGCAGTCTACTCCCCTCTCCACCGACACTACTTTATAATGATCTATATCGATGCGCGTTGCACCTGGCGTCCGCAGGCAACCAATGAAATCACAGTTATAAAGACGTTAGTCAGAATTACGAGGCGTGACGGGGATAGTAAGTTCTCTACGCATTGAAATTAACATGGACACAATTATTCCTAGTAGCTGTATGTATTCCTGGTTACAAGCCCGCAGCCCTAGAAGGGTTGAACGCCTCTTACAACAAGAGGAGCTTCGCTTCTCGCCTTGCTTGCAATGTAAAGTCCCTTTTTCTTTCTCTGTGAAAAGGATCAGATCAATAAGAAGTTTTCTTTCAAACATCTCTCGCCTTAGGCTCAGACGCCGTCCAAAGGTTAGCTTAAGAAGGCTTCAGAATAATTCTTATATTCTTTAGTGAAATTCTTTTGCTCCCATCCTAAAAACTACATCGCGCCCCCATTGTTTCAAAGAAAACGATAGCTTTTTCTTGCAGATGAATGATGCAGAAGTTTTAAAAAGGATGATAAATGTTACACGTGATCGTAAGCCTCTCATCCGTATTATATTCTCTCCCATAGACTTTGAGGATGATTTTTTCAAGGTCTTTAAAACTACATGATTTAAGAAAGGGCATAAGTTTATAAGATACGTTCCTTCCATAAGTATGACACTACCTATACTTCGTAATGCTACATAGAGACTTACAGCTCGTGCTAGTTCTAGTTCTAACAGAACGACAAGCTAGAATTGAAGTAATACACTCGGTGGTTAATTTTGCAGGACTTCCATCTTCCTATTTAGTCTGCATTACTAAGCCTTTGACAGCGCCAAAACCAGGCCTCCCTCGCTTTACCTCGAATCTATGACCTACCTCACTCACTTCATGACAAGCTCCAGTTTGTAACCAGTGACAAACTTATGGAGGAACATATCTTATCAACTTATGGTAAGGATTGAGAACTAGGAGAAGCTTCTATAGTTTCATTTTGTTTGTAGAAAAGTTTAGTTCTATATTTTCTTGTTATTTTAACTTTTAAATAATTAATTTGGACTCTCATAAGTTTTAGCAAGGATACGTAGAGCTAATAGGTTGACCTTGAACACCAGAATGTTACGGTTGCAATATTTGGTATTTTAATTTAATAAATTTTATTAACAGCCTAAGGTCTTGAAATTAATATACATATATAACCATATAACCCATAAGAACTAGATAACATGTACCAACCAAACTGCTACAGTTCTTTTGCCTCTATACTTCACAATTAAAGACGAGATACAAACTCTTCAGCTATAATAATAATAGTAGAAGTACTGCACAAAGTCATAAAAAGAATGATAGCGATAGCATCGTGTGTGGTTTTAGATGGAAAGTTATTTTTTTTAGATTCGTGGGATGGGGTGAGAGAGAGATAGAGAGAGAGCAAGAGATGGCCTCCATCCTAGCTAGGCCTAATCACCACCGGGAGCGAAAACCATCAGCTCAATTATTATTTTGCCTTTCCCCCTATATAGCTTTAGTGTCTTTCCTGATAATGATTAGCCATTCACGTTGGGTTCAACCTTATCAACCCTGGGTGACGTCGATAAACGAGTTAGAAATGATACATCGCTAATATAGCTTAAAAAAAAGAACAAGAGCCTTAATCTGTCCCAAACCTAGGCCTGTGTTTAATGAGATGCAAATAATATAAAAGAGAAGCTAGGCGAATAAGACTAAGCCTTTGATTCAATATTTATAAGTGGGTAGATATGTATGCCTGAATCAATGATGAAGATAGGCTTAGGAGTACAATGTTTAATGATAGTGAAACAATAATGGTGATAGCGGGGAAGCGAAATTTACAGGATTGCTTTTATCTTAATGGATGTTTAGGAAAGTTATCTGCAGGTTTTTATCTTCCAATATAGGCCTACGAATTTTTCTCTTTAATTGATAAATTTCAAAACATCAAGCAGTTGTTTAAAGGGCAAGTTTAGAATATCACAATCGATTTTTTAGGGGGTTTAATAACCTGGTTTTTAAATTATTTAAACAAAATTTGTATCTTCATTAAACCGATTTTAATAAAATTGGTTTTATTTTAAATCGAGAAAAATACCCCATACCTCGTTAAATTGGATTTATAAAACTCATTTTAAATTAAACTTGCCCTTTAATGAAACGCAAATACTGAAGGTAAAAGCAGGAAGACGTATTCAACCCTATTTTAAAAATTCCATTTAACTAACTCGGTATCTCGAGTGTTCTCAATTGACATACTTCAATTCAAACTTTATCAATGTCGCAATAGACAAAAACATTTTAGGATTTTTTTTTCTCTAAACTAAACTATTGAGTAATAGGTCCCAGTTTCCGGCCTTTGGAGAGGATAGGTTTATGACATCCTTTAGAGCTTCCCTGCCACGTGATCTACGATCATTATGACCCATTTTTGATTTTTATTTTTATTTTTATTTATTCTTTTTTTTTTCAAAACGTTAATTTGAAAGTAGGGTTTAGTTATGGAGTAACTTTATATTTATTCTTGACCTACTAAAACAGTAGACTTTATTATGACCAGGGAATGTTTCCCCGCTCGTGAGTGAAACGAGAACAGCTTCACTAAATAACTTTATTCACGCAATATTTTCCAACTTCGGACAACAAAACTATATTTTAGGCCTTTTATTGAACGGTGAAAGTGCGGCTGAGTCAATTGCTCTATTTTAATAATAAAAGCATAAGTTGATTAGATGTTATGTTGGCCATAAGTGAGTCACTGGTTAATGAGAGCTTGTCATGAAGTGAATGAGGTAGGTCATAGTTTCGAGGTAAAGCGAAGACGCCTGGTTTTGGCGCTGTCATAGGCTTAGTAATGCAGACTAAATAGAGATCTTCCAGTTGGAGGAGGATCTGAGTCTCATGACATAATTTACACTGCCATATTGGTGGGTTTAAAGCAGGAATGAAGCTGAGACCACCCAACCAATATGGCTACCAGAACAGCGGTAAGACTTGGGAGGGTGTGACGTACTACTATTCCATCTGAAAGCTTTCTATAGGAAGATGGAAGTCCAGCAAAAGTAAATTCTCGCTTGTCGTTCTCGAACTAGCTAGAGCTGCAAGTCTCTAGCATTACGAAGTATAGGTAGTGTCATACTTATGGTAGAAACATATCTTATGAACTTATGCTTAAAAGTTATTAATTTGATAATTCAAAACTGGCATCTAGATCTAGCTTTCAATTTAGTTTTGAACACCCAAATAGACGCGGAGTTTGATTTAATTGAACTTTGACATTTAGAAAGGTTAATATAACACAAAATAATTTCTAGCTAACAAACATTTAAACCTCGTATAATTATAAAATTAAACGTATCACTAAAAATCCTTGCGACTTAAATTCTCCCTTTAAACTAAAATTAAATTATAATGTATCTTGGGACTAAACAAATAAATAAATAAATTAATTAATTAAAAAGAAATGAAGAAATTAATTCTAACCTTCAGCCATACACGAAGAAGCCTTGTAAAATTTCGGTGTTAATTACGAATTTAGCCAAAGCGTCCTTTATCATAATCCTTCTAATTGATTTCCTCATCACTTATAGGAGAGGCGCTTTACTCTTACCGAAACCTCTTACGAATATGACCTTGAAGTCGAGGTCATGACCCTGCATGCGCGGAAAAAGCTAGCGGAAGCTAAGGAGATCGATATAGTATACCGTACTATACAAAAATACTAGAGAAAGATGTTAAAAAAAGGTCCCAAATAAAACCTAAGCTTTTTTCCTCTCTCTCTCTCTCTCTCTATGGGAGAAACACTATAAAACCCAAAAATGAAACCTTGAAAATATTGAAATATTTTCCAACTCAACGCTTTTCCAATTGAATGCCGACCATTTTGGGTTCGGTTTTACGGATCAGGATGTAAAAAGCGAGAGAGAATTTACGTATAGTTCGATATAAAATTGCTTTTTTCCTTTTTTTTTATTTGGTTTTCGGACGCTTTGAAAGATATCTGATACAGGTTGCAAACTCGTAGAAATTCGGCGGCACTTAGGAGTGCATGCAATACAGCTTTGAACGGAGAATTTGATAGTAGATTCGGTCGCCAATAGCAACCGTGGGATCAAACCAAAAATCTAGAAACTAAGGGTAGGAAAAGCGCGGACAGTTTTAACGAGCCATAGCTGCGCTGGCCAGATGGGAATAGCGCGCAAAGAACGGTTCTGCTGAACCAATATGGATAAAGTAAACTAGGGGTATCCTGGAATGGAAGCTACGTTTTTGGCGCTCGTAGGAAACTTAGTAACTGCTAGTTCGTTCGTACAGGTACAAGTGTCAAAGTTGCGCTTTACATCTTTCCCTCTTTAAGTTTCCACTCCTTTTCCTAAATCTCTCTGCAAAAACCGCATCACTCTTCTTTCATTCATATTTGCCAAGTAATAAATTGAATAGTGATGACCGATATCGTAAATTAATTATCCGACGTCGATATCGAAGTTTTACTGGAACCGACACCGATTTTAACCGATTATTTAAACTCGGCAAGACAAGCGATTGTTTAACCTCATGAAACCAATATAGACCCACCATTAACCGATTTTTACTTAAATATTAACCGATATCTACCGATTATTAACCGATTTTTACTTAAATATTAACCGATATCTACCGATTATTAACCGATTTTTACTTAAATATTAACCGATATCTACCGATTATTAACCGATTTTTACTTAAATATTAACCGATATCTACCGATTATTAACCGATTTTTACTTAAATATTAACCGCTATCTACCGATTATTAACCGATTTTTACTTAAATATTAACCGATATCTACCGATTATTAACCGATTTTTACTTAAATATTAACCGATATCTACCGATTATTAACCGATTTTTACTTAAATATTAACCGATATCTACCGATTATTAACCGATTTTTACCTAATATTAACCGATATCGACCGATTATTAACCGATTTTTACCTAATATTAACCGATATCTACCGATTATTAACCGATTTTTACCTAATATTAACCGATATCGACCGATTATTAACCGATTTTTACCTAATATTAACTGATATCAACCGATTATTAACCGATTTTTACCTAATATTAACTGATATCAACCGATTATTAACAGATTTTACTTAAATATTAACTGATATCAACCGATTATTAACAGATTTTACTTAAACATTAACTGATATCGACCGATTATTAACCGATTTTTACTTAAATATAAACTGATATCGACCGATTATTAACCGATTTTTACTTAAATATTAACCGATATCGACCGATTATTAACCGATTTTTACTTAAATATTAACTGATATTAACCGATTTTTACCTAATATTGACTGATAAATGAACCTCTAACCGATTAATGGGTAAAAATCGGTAAATTAACCTCCTTACCGATATATTGGTTACCAATACCGATATCATACCGGTGGTTTGTTGCTACCACAAAAATATCCAAACAATATTACAACTAATTTCGAATCGAGATACAAAACCAGATTTCCACTCCTAGGTACGTACAACAGTGTATCTATCATCCAAGGTGCCTCCAAAAAGGGGGGGGGGCGGGTTCCTATCGATTTTGGCCCCCAACTTTTCTCTCTTTTGCACGGCGATAGTTTCGCGCGTTTGACGCTCTTTAGACGCAACCAAATGTTCCTAGGAATCGGGATTCGAGAGAACCTTTTTTCCATGCAGGAAAGTCAAGCTGCTGCTGCTGGTGGTGGTGGTGCTAGAACGCCGGCAGATTAGTAGTACCAGGGATTAGATAAGCGGACTTTATCCATTGAGAGGGACGCTGGCCAGCTACCGGAAGGACGGACACGCGAACGATCACACGGTGATCTATCGTCGTCGCCTCAATGAATACACGCGTGACGAAATTATGACAAAAAAGATATAAGACAAACTCCATCCCGTCAAATAAATTTGAATATAAATATAATAACGCGTCCTGTGTGAAATACTCCATTTTTCTTTTGATATTGTTATCTACGCAAATTTTCAGTGCTAATAACCTGATGTTTATCGGATTTCTAAAACAGTCCCAAAATGGGGTATGTTCTTTAAAATGTTCTCTAAAAATCTCTTTTGCTGTTGTTGTTTTCTTTCTTATTAGTCCGTGGAACAATGCCAAAATGATAAATAATTTTTATCTGGTAGATTAGTGAATTAGTTTTCAAAGGGAGTATGAATTGCCAAGGTTAATATTTGTCCTTCAATTAAAATTTAACTATTGAAGTTAAAACAGACGTCTCTTTTTAAATTTTACCGGACTGTTTATCTTTATTAGCTCCTTTAATAGTAAGACGCTTGCTTCCTGACTAGCTGTTGTTACTTATATTTATTTATTTATTTACTGAGAGTAAATATGTGTGCATGATACAAGTGTTGCCAGTCATTTGTAACTCTTGCAATTCAACAGATAAAACAGACTGAAAATCTTGTAGAATTCTGCGTTCGATTCAGTAATTATAATTCAGTTCCAAACCTGAATACAAGATTTGAACGTACTGAACGATGCTCTAATAACAAATTACTGGCACCCCTGAAGCGCGTGCGCAGTTATAGTTAAGAAACGGGTAAGGGGGAAGGAAATTTCTCTAACCCCTTTAGTGTACATTAGACCATACAAATTAAATTTAAATTCAGTATAGTGGCAATAAAGAGATTTTAAAAACTGAGAGATGAGATTCAACCAAACATATTAATAACATTTTTATTTGGTCACTTCAGTATCCCTTTGAAAATTCACTTTACTCCCACATCCTAAAACGATTTTAAAACAGGAATCACTATGGCAACCACGCAAAAGTCACCAGAATCATATTAGACCATTTCTTTCGGCGCTAAAAAAGCAGACTTCTAAGCTCAAAATAAAATTGCTAAATAAAATTCCAAAGTTAAACTTGATCTTCTGACTCATATTACACGAATAAATAAAAATAGATCACGTTTCGTGTATATATATACAGTATAAGCCCCATAATCCACGCTCACACCTCGTGCTCGCTATGAAGCAACAGCACCCAATACTATCCCCATATTGGTTGCAAAACTATTAGAGCTAGTGTAGTGTCATTACTTTACAGGGGCAAACTGCGCTGTACGTACGCCCTTGTTCCATTACGGCGCTGTTCATCGTTAAAATTCACTCTCGCGAATTGCAGGGATGCCAAATGGCACTACAGACGGGGAAACATTTTACAACAATGTTGGGTTGGTTGGGTGGGTTGTCTCACAATTATGGGGTTTGTAAAAAAAAAACTTGAATGGATTGTTCATCTTCCATGAGATATGGATTTTTTCATTTTTTGCTCGGTGGTGTTGAGGCTGTAACACACGGGACGTTTTTATGAAATATCGAAGGGTAGAATCTCTAGACAGTGGGGCGACTGGAATGACTGTAACACTCTCTCGCTCTCTCTCTTTCGCTCTCGAGGAACTCATTGAATAGGCGCCCGAATGGGAAGCAGAGAGAATTTATAATGGGGAGAATCGGGTCTTAGTTTGCATTGCACTGCACGGACTGCTCTGAAATGTTTTTTCGTGTTCCATTGGACTGCTCTGAAATGTTTTTTGTGTTCCATAGGGCTGCTCCGAAATGTTTTTTGTGTTCCATAGGGCTGCTCTGAAATGTTTTTTCGTGTTCCATTGGACTGCTCTGAAATGTTTTTTCGTGTTCCATTGGACTGCTCTGAAATGTTTTTTGTGTTCCATTGGACTGCTCTGAAATGTTTTTTGTGTTCCATTGGAGTGCTCTGAAATGTTTTTTGTGTTCCATTGGAGTGCTCTGAAATGTTTTTTGTGTTCCATTGGAGTGCTCTGAAATGTTTTTTGTGTTCCATTGGAGTGCTCTGAAATGTTTCTTGTGTTCCATCGGAGTGCTCTGAAATGTTTTTTGTGTTCCATTGGACTGCTCTGAAATATTTTTTGTGTTCCATTGGACTGCTCTCAAATTTTTTTTGTGTTCCATTGTTCTGCTCTCAAATGTTTTTTTGTGTTCCATTGGACTGCTCTCAAATTTTTTTGTGTTCCATTGGACTGCTCTCAAATGTTTTTTGTGTTCCATTGGACTGCTCTCAAATTTTTTTTGTGTTCCATTGGACTGCTCTCAAATGTTTTTTTGTGTTCCATTGGACTGCTCTCAAATTTTTTTTTGTGTTCCATTGGACTGCTCTCGAATGTTTTTTTTGTGTTCCAATGAACTGCTCGGGGCTCTCTCGGAGTGCTCTGAAAGGTTTTTTCCGCGTTCCATTTTTAAATCGAGATCACGTCTACCTCAGATTCACGTTTTCCAATTATCGGACGCTCGGTTTAATTTCCGCTCAGAGCAAAAACCGCGGAGCGATCTCACACAGAGCAGTCCAATAGAATTCGCTATTAGGATCACGGTTAAAAAGCAACGATCACGTGACACTTTCCTAAAGCTGTCCCTCTCGAGTTTTTTGGTTGATCCTTCAAAACCAACTCCCCTTTATAGAACCTCTATGAACAACCCTCCACTTTTCTCTTTTCGGGTTTTCTAGTTACCTACATTCGCACTAATGAATTTTGGAGGTATTTAGTTTCTGTTCAAATTTCTAAACCCAATGTGAATAAAACTTCTTCTCTTCATCCAGTCAGCACTCTTCCCATGCAGGAATGGTTTGAAAAGCGTGGAGGTACTCTTTAGTCATTCGCTAGTCACACGCATACTCTGAATGAATGAATTACGAATTCACATTAATCAGATTTTTTAAAAGTGGTGGAGTGTATTTTTTCTTGTTTTCTTTGACTCTATTGAAGTCGAAGCTGTAACCAGCAATTCATTCGGGCCATAAGCTCATAAGATATGTTCCATATAAATTTGTCACTGATTACAAACTGGAGCTTGTCATGAAGTGACGCAGGTCATAGATTGTCGTTTTTCTGGTTTTGGCGCTGTCAAAGGCTTAGTACTGCCTAAATAGGAAGATGGACTGCAAAACTAAACCAGTGTAGTCAATTCTCTCTTGTCGTTCTGATAGAACTAGCTCGAGCTGTAAGTCTCTCAGTAGCATTACGAAGTATAGGTAGTGTCATACTTATGGTCGAAATTATATGTCATAAACTTACGCTCAGGGTTAATGCGAAGCCACGCGACTCATAAACCAATTTCAAAAGATGCCGACGTTTCAACAAAGTAAAAAGCGCTAATTATTTTAAAACCACCGCGGCGGAAGGTTTCAAAACCTAATTAGGTATAATGTTATTACTGGAAAATGAGTTTTTTTTATGAAGTATAATCGCCCTAAAGTATTTTAAGAGGTCGGGGGAAACTAACTGCAGATTGCCCTCGTGATTAAATCTACCCCCACTGCATGAAAAACGTTATCTTACATGAACTTTTCTAAGTTTTGAATTCATTTTCTCGCAGGGTTCTCGCCGCGTCCAGTTGCGAGCCATCAAGACGCGGCAAAGCGTACCGAAACTTTGGAGGGAATCTTCCAGGGTACATCGTGACGATAAAGGTCCGGCGGGAAATCAAGGGCTCCGATGGAGAGTTTGTCCAAACCGGGGGAAGATGAGCGTGTCCGATTAATCGGATTTTCGCTAGCCAGTCCTAAAATCGCCAGCCAAAGATTATTGCACCGTCGTACGAAATCGAGCCAATTACAACCGCAGAATTTGACAATCACGGCCAACGGAAGGGTCAGTCCTAGACGAAACGATTCGCTGCCAACACCCTTGTCCGAAAAGGTCAAACTACTAAAGTTCGAATTCAACGAAGAAAACAGAGTTCCTCGCCTGTAAGTTTTCAAGGGACTTACAATTCGTTATATAGGGGAGGGGGAGAGTTAGGAACTACATTTTGAAGTAGTAGCGTTACTATTTCCTGGTGTAGAGATTGGACAATGTCACGTGACTGTAAGCGAGATTCCCATTCACCATGCATTGATAACGCTACAAAATTCAGGCATGCCCAATAAACCTCTATTTGATGGGAGACACTTTGCACATCCCTTTAAATTTTACTTCCTCTATTCCATTAAAATCAACGCTAGACCTTTGAATCAAAGACAGTATATAGTGCAGCAGTACAGTAGGTGTAAATTAAAAAACACCTGTTAACCTTCAACCAAGCCCATACTCTAACCAAGCAGTTACGCAATCCATGACGTCACATCTCTAGCTATACACAGATAGTTTAACCATTAGCTACGTTTCTCCTCTCCTCTCCCCCACATAACATTGCAGAAGCCAGCAAAGCCAAAATCTATTTGAAATGACACCGCATTTTCTCTTTAGTTAATCTCAATCCCGTTTCTTGCACTCCACAGATTTCACGAAGCGTATTTCTCCGAGATGGAAAACGGTAGTAGCAACGGAGTCGTTGAAAAGGTAGAGAGCTGTATAAGTAGCCCTGGAAGTAACTGCGCCAACAGCGATTCTGGAAGCGGTAGCTCCATCATGAACAACAAAATCTCACGCGAAGAGAAGATGGAAAGGATGAAACAAGAATCTCGCGACTGGTTTTCCAAAGTGCGCGAAGAAAACAACAAATGGAGACGCGGTTACTCCACTTCGGCCTTCGCGGACCCCGAAGACCGGATGCAAAAATTCTTCGAAGAGGCCCAAAAGAAGTTCTCTTCGGGCAATCAAGAAATATTCTCGCGTTTCATGCAAGAAAACAAGGAGAGATTCGCGGACATCTTAGACGATCAAAACCGTATCTTCTTTCATACGGACTTGACGTGCGGCCCGGGTGAACCGCGGTACCAGGGACCCAAGAGACCCAATAGTTTAGCTTCCGAATTCAGCAGCGGGACTTCAACCAATTCGGAGGAGTCGAGGTTTAACGATAAAAACGCAAATAAGTACGCTACGAACGGAGGTGGTGGTGGACGCTCGACCCCAAAGTTTCCAAAAAGATCGCCAATGAGTCCGGATTATTCACCGGGCGGCTTTCGGGACAAGGTTGTACCCGATCACGACCCCAACCCGACAAACTTTCTATCCTCACCAGTTAGGGTTAACCCAGGAAGGATGGGAACTCATCACTATCATATGTCCAAGAGCACCTTCGAGTATTGCGGGATTTCGAATAGTTACAGGTAAATTTACCAAGAGGTCATTAGATCATAAGTTCATAAGATATGTTCCACTGATAAGTTTGTTGCTGGTTATAAACTGGAGCTTGTCACGAAGTGATTGAAGTAGGTCATAGATTCGAGGTAAAGCGACATACGCCTGGTTCTGGTTTTTGGCGCTGTCAAAGACTTAGTAATGCAGACTAAATAGAGAAGATGAAGTCCTGCAAAACTAATTAACCGAGTGTAGGCTAGCTAATTCTCGCTTGTCGTTCTGCTAGAACTAGCTCTCAGTTTTCTCTGCAAGTGATGGATCTAATGGTCTATTTTGTTAAGGGTTCCAATGGGCCACATCTTCGGGCTGAAATACTTCTGTTTTCTCAGCACCCATTGTTGTTTCGCGTTTGACAGGCCAGTTAGAAAGAAAATAACAACGGGAGACTTACAGGCGGGAGCTAAGCTAGTGTCTCCGGTCTTTTAGTAAAATGGCAAGATGTCAAAATATACTGACCTACAAGAGCTCTCTGGAAAGGCGCCAAATTCCATTTCCCCGCATTATACCCGAGCTAGCGTTAAAGACAACTTTTGAGGGTTATAGTTGTATGGTCTTTATCCGAACACGAGAGTTGCGAAGGTGTCTACTCGAGCGTGGAATTCTACCAATTTTTCTTCATCTCGTGCATACGCGATGATCCAATGGTTTATTTATAGGGAACTCAAAGAGGCATTCCACGTAGGCCTAACAGAATGATTTAATTCTAGCTGACTTTATGATTTCGAGCTAATTTTGGTTGCCTTTTTCTTTATGGTTAATGAATTGTAACAGTCAATGATCTTTAAATGGCTTTTCGGTACTAAAGGCTAAAGAGAAGGTTTTCGGTTTTCTTCTATAAACATGAGGGTGGGGTTATCTTTAAAAATACTGGGGTAGCGAAAAGGGTCTGATAAAAAAGCACCATTACTTGGTCTAACCAGGAATACATACAGCTACTAGGAATTACTATGCTCCCATGTTACCTCTCCGAGTGACGTATGTCACGGAGAGGTTCTAATTTCGACGTGTCTGTGTGTGTGTCTGTGTGTCTGTGTGTGTGTCTGTCCGTTGTTACACCCACGTGACCGCGTTCGCAGTTTGCAAATCGGAGCAAACGTGTATTCAATTTCCAGACCGCATTTACAGTCCCGGAAATTGTATTGCCTGTCTAACAACTCTGTTCATTTGTTCACCCCACATGGACACCAGTCTGAACTTACTGGCTTCTAAACACCACCATCTTCTAGTCTTTCGCCCATTCCACATGGACACCAGTCTGTACTTACTGGCTTCTAAACACCACCATCTTCTAGTCTTTCGCCCATTCCACATGGACACCAGTCTGTACTTACTGGCTTCTAAACACCACCATCTTCTCGTTTTTGTCCATTCCACATGGACACCAGTCTGTACACCTGGCTTCTAACACCACCACCTTCTCGTCTTTGTCCATTCCACATGAACACCAGTCTGTACACCTGGCTTCTAACACCACCACCTTCTCGTCTTTGTCCATTCCACATGAACACCAGTCTGTACACCTGGCTTCTAACACCACCATCATCCTTAAGGTTAAGACATACGCGGCGATCGGCTAGGGTTACGAGAAACGTCTAGCCTTCCAATGGAGGGGTCTTCCTCCAAGGTTCACGCAATTGCGGTTGTTCTTGCTTATAGCTGTAGTTCGACACCCTTATATACTACCTATTTGAGTAAGGCGAGCAACCGGAGTATGCTTCATTCCAAACGTCAATATTAGTCAAGTCTCTCAAGGTTGTTTAATTATTCTTTTTTAAAACGATGTAACGCTCAATAAGGCGAACAACTAACGAAGAAAATATTTAATATTAATTATATTTATTTAATTATTTAAGAAAAATCTGTGCTAACTAAAACCATATAGTCAAAGTTAATATAGGACGAGTAATGAAGATTGCGTATAAAGTCGATACACTGTACACATTTCATAGTTAATATAGAGCGAGTATTTAAGAATTTCGCCCACTGTATTACTAATCATGGAAACTCTAGAAAATTAAAATAGGTCGAGTATTGATGTTAATAGAGACGGAGTAGAGGAGTTGAATTAGGATAAATAAAAAATGCAGTTTGTTGTGTCACTGTCTCAGTTAGAGAGGTAACGGTTGGTAAGTGCGATACTATCGTAAGTGTGTTTTGGGCACATTCGCGTTGTTGGTACACAATTAGAAAGATGTTTTCAATCCACGGCCATCTTTGAAACTTCCACACCTCTGTTCATACTCCTTGGGTGTTTTAAATTTCTTTTCTTAAAGAATTAAGAAGTTGAAACTATATATTTTATTAGCGGCGTATTTAAATATTTTTTACCGTCGCGAAACACCACAATGATAAGGAAAAATATTTTTTTAAAACATAATCAGATGAATTTCAGTTATAAAGAACTAAAATTCTGTGAATACCTAGGAGTAATGGAGTGAATTTTTACCAATGTCCAGAGATAATAAACATAAGCGGGATTGTTTCATATTTGAATAAAAATACTGTTTCCACTAATAGGTTTATACTCCTTGTTTTAATATTTAAGATAATCTAGTTTCTCAACTCAAAATTAAAACGGAAAGAGTTAAAAAGCAGCCTATGTTTATTCTGTGTGTGTCCGTCCGTTAGTGCACCGCGTTAGCAGTTCGCTTTGTTTTGTGGAAAAAAATCCTACAAAACCTTAATATTTGGTTTTCTCATAATGTATAATTAATATATGGAAATATTTTTCGTAATTTCGATGCCTTTAGTGGTTTTGTAGCTATAAAGCTCTGTTTCATTTTGATATCCCAAGAATATTTTTTATTATTATTATTTGAAATCGATGTTTATATATTACTTAAGCTATACTACATCTGTTTATAGCATAATTTTTTCTAAAGTGATTTCAAGAAGAACGCATCCATATTGGTCAAATGAACTTTTATTTGTCAATAGGCCTATTGAACCAAAAAGTAAACGCTTGGGTTTGGTTTTCGTTTCTGTAATACAGAGACATTAACGGTTCAGAGTGAGCCGAAAGTTAAATACACTTTTAAATAATTAGGCTTAGACTTTATAATCATGGTGGAAATCTGGGCCGCGTTCAGCAGAGCTCAGCGCTGTTAGCAGTGTCCTACAGAACGGGATTTTGTTATTGAATTTAGACGTCACGGTGCTCAGCGCTGAGCCAGCACGGTCTTCAAGGAAAATAGTCGGGTTTTTGGATAACGTGACGTAAAACGCGTAGTTCTCAGCTTGGCGAAAAAAGCATGGACGAATTAATACAAAAAGCTCTTGCTGATTATGATGGTACTAGAGCTATTTAATTAGCGTGAAACAAGTTGATCACGCGAGAAGTTTAAGAGACATGTTAGTTTCTAATTTTAATTATAAAAGTTGTTGTTATCTATCTCTTAAAATATGTTATCATACAATTTTTGTTAAGCCTTGGTACCTTGCACGCTTTATTGCGCTAGCGTCATTTTTAAAACACCGATGACCGGAGAAAAGATATGACGACAGAGCTCACAGGTAAACGTTTTCCAAATCCGCTGTCTTTTTTGGTGAGCTCTGCTGAACGCAGCCCAGATCAGAGAAAGGTCTGATCGCAATCGGATTATAGCTTCGTGTTTTCATGCTTTTTATGGTGCGCATTTACCTTCAGTGTGTGTAGCCACAAATTAGCTTTGGTGTTATGTAACGTTAACAGTCATGTTGACAAACTAAGAAAATCGTTGAGGTGAAACGAGAGGATAGTGTTTACATGGCAACCCTGTTGTGAATATGGCTTTGAACATAGAGGGTATACAGTTGAGGAGTAGAAAATTGGGCCTTTACAAACACGTAAAGGTAATATCCCTCCAAAGTTTTATCTCTTCATTTCCCGTTTTTCCCCCATCGGATGATTTTAATGTGTACAAGTATATCCTTATTGGATGTAAAATATCGTCTGATTTACAGTATATTTGCTATGCTTTGTATACTGCTTTAATATTTCATAAATTTTAACTTCACTATTTGCTCATAAAAAAAGAAACATTTCCATATCTGGGTAAATAAGTTTGTAAGTAGTCCTCCTTTAGACTCGGAGAGGTAATATTTTGGTTTTCCCAACTTGTTAATTTCTATGATTTCGGGATTTGTGGGTTTACCGGGCTTGAGAACTTACTATTAATCACGCCTCATAATTCTGATGAAGTCTTTATAACTGTAAACAGATTATTTTCGGTGTAAACTTAACTAGAACCATTCTTAATCCCTGATTTTCCTTGATTATTTCCCGGACCTTTCTACAATATTAAATGGTTTTCCTTTTATATAAGAACCAAGATACGTCTAAAAATAGCAACGCTGCCATTAAATATAAGCGCAAATCATAAATATGCATTGATTATTGAATATCTGTCCTTCTGCTATCAAAAAAAAGTCCAAAAGGGCCGACGATGTAGGCGTAGAAAACTAATCAAAACAATCCATTGAAACTATACGCGTTTCGCTTCACCCAGTAAAGTTCCATCTTACCCTCCTTATGTTCCATTTTACCCCCATCTTTTTCCCCCTACAGTAAAACACCAAAGCTATTAACCATTGAGGAAAACCTCCAACCAATACATAGAAAAGGAAAACGACTCTCAATTTTTCAAGACTCGGGGTAAGATCGGTTAATTCCGGATCAATAGAAAGGTCTCGCAAGACGTCAACAAGCCGATAAACATTAAGACAAGAGCGGGTTGCGCTGGAGCAGAGGGGAGGGGGAAGAAGTAGCTGATCCATTTTTCAATTAGTTCCGTTCAATTCCCGTACTCCTTAAGCCTAATTAACGAGGTGCCCCTTTGTCAAAAATGAAAAGGGAATAGAAACAAACGACGACGGCTGTTCGCCAAAAGGAAATGAATGTGAATCGATCCAAGTGGTACCATCACCGCCCCAAGAAGTACTCCAATCCGAAGTTACAATACCACATTCTCTATCCCCTTATCAACTACTAGAGCCATGAGATCATAAGATATGTTCCATAAGTATGACACTACCTATACTTCGTAATGCTACTGAGAGACTTACAGCTCGAGCTATTTCCAGCGAGAATTGAAGTACTACACTCGGTTTGTTTTGAAGGACTTCCATCTAGGTCCTATTTAGTCTGTACACTAAGCCTTTGACAGCACCTGACCAGCGTCGCTTTACTTCGAATCTATGACCTACCTCACTCACTTCATGACAAACTGCAGTTTGTAACCAGTGACGAACTTATGGTGACCATATCTTATAAACTTATGCTATTAGCTAAAGATAAACACGTTTAGCTTTGGGGTTAATCTACTTCGCACTATACCACCTCGAGCGAGTAAGAACAAAGATTGAAGGCAAAAGAAAAAATTCGAAGAATCACGGTGCCTTAAGGCTGCGATGGACCATTTCAGGCAATCACTGAAAATGCCATTGCGAGTACGGTTTTGTTTCTAGATTAAAGGTAGATACCAAGCTGCTGTAAAGTTTGGTTGAAATAGTCCATAGTATTGAAAGAATTCAAAAGAAAAAGGTTCTCGTCTAGCTAACACATCTCTTTCCTGTCAATAACAAACACCCTTTCAGATCAGATGGGGAAGGTTTTAGTTTTAACTTTTAGAAGCTAAATTCCAAAGTCGGAAAATCGAGAAAAACAATAGAGGTGACATTATCGGGAAGTCGATAAATTTGTCCAAAGGAACAAAACGGTTTTGTTTGACTTTTCGCGGCAAAGTTTTAAGCGATTAAAGTGAAATAATAGTTTTAAGAGAAGTTTGCGGGTAATTAAGCGTGAATAGAGATAGTATACTGTCGCGGCAGAATGTTGGAAGATTACCTCATTTGGATTTTAAATGGGTATAAATTTATCGATTCAAATCTTTATCTGTCTGTATCGATTGAAATAACTGTTTTAATTACAACCGTTATTGGAGGTGATTAAAAGATTAGATTGCTGGCGGATAGGTGTTAAATTCCATTATATCAGACGATAATAAACATTCGCATTACAATTGCATCGCATCGCGTAAAGTCACATCACATTTAATCGATTTTTAAATTTAAATAAAACCACCTGAACTGCATCGGTTAAGCTATAGGAGCACATTAACATGGGACAACTTCTAGCTAAATGGTTACATGTCAAAAACTAAGCCACATATTCACGTGTTTTGAAGGAAACATGAACCGGAAGTGAAACTAAATTGCGAATGAATTTTTTTCTATCATTTCTAGGTTTCATACTGAACAAATTACAAGGAATTACGAACATGGTTACGAGAGTATCTCGGAAAGCGAAGATGAGGAGGATGACGAGTGTGAATCGGTCGAAGACGCGACAAGTACGGCGGGAACCGCGTCAGAACTGGACGAAGAGTCAATTACCACCCAGGAATTTGATGCCAGAAGCGACTCAGGGTGTTTACTAGCCGCGGAGGTAACATTTCTTTCCCCCAAGCATATCCAATTAAGGGTCGAAATTAATTGTTATTCTCTTTTCTTAATACATAAAGTACGAATCCAAGAAAGACAAAGTCCAACAAACGCTCAATAAAATCGCCACTGAACTCTTAACAACCGAGAGGACGTACGTGTCCATTCTTCATCTACTCGACCAGGTCTTCGCGTTTAGAGTGGACCAAGAGAATCGCGTCCACAATATGTTCTCGCAGGACACCGTGGCTCAAATGTTTTGCAATTTAAAATCCCTGTACAAATTACATCATGATTTCTTACTACCCTTATTGGAGGAACGTCTGTCCAAATGGGATTCCGAGCCTCGCATTGGCGACATTATGAAAAACTTCGCGCCTTTTCTCAAAATGTACACAGAGTACGTTAAAAACTACGATAACGCCATGGGACTCATCAATTCACTCTATCAGAAACAACCGCATTTTGCCCAAATCATGGACGACATTCACGTGAGATGATTTAATTACCGCTTATCATTTGTCAAGTTACCCTTTTACAAAATTGGTAATTTATTAACAGACAATGGAAGAATGCGGTCACTTAACTTTACAACATCATATGCTAACCCCGGTGCAAAGGGTGCCTAGATATCAACTTTTACTAAAAGGTACGATGATTCTGGTTAATTCTAGCTTCAATCTCTAATAACTCGCTTAACCCCATTTTATATGACCTTGCAGATTACTTAAAAAAGTTACCTGAAAACTCGCCAGATCGAGCAGATACCGAAAGTAATTAAAATTAAATTTTTAACTTTTAAAATATTTAAAAATCAAATTCTTTGCAATTTATCAGGAGCCCTGGAACTCGTTTCAACCGCAGCTATACATGCCAATGAAGCCATGAAGAAAAACGTAAGAATTCTTTTTCTTTTTACTAAACTTTGCGAATAAGGCCAGGAATGCATACAGTTAATAGGAATCACTGTGCCTCATGTTAATATCTATGCGGGTTTTGTGGGTATACTGGGCTTGAGAACTTACTATCAACGTCACGTCTCATAATACTAATGGCGTCTTTATAACTGCCGTTTCAATGGTTTGTTGGTATCAACGCGATTTTCCAGGCGCGTGCAAGGTGCAACATGAACCTAGATAGATTATTCGCCAGGTAAAATTGCCTATAGTCTAGCTAGGACTGTTCACGAGCTCGAGCCAGCTCGGGCTCGTGACGAGCGAGCCGAGTTCGAGCCGAGCCGAGCCGCCACTTTTGCGGCTCGATTAATTAACGAGCGAGCTTTTTTATGGTCGAGCCACTACGACTCGCGAGCTTAGTCACTGATATAGTGCTTTCCTTTTAGTCTTTATTCTCTCCACCAATAGCGTTCCGTTGTATTTTTACATGAAATAAAGCGTGGGGAAAAATCTCTCGTCTCTAACCTTGAGCATATTTTACCGATTGTGTACCATTGGGTCGAATCCCATTGGATCGAATGTCTTGTTCGACCGATCCCGTTGGACCGAATACCACAATTTGAGCGAATTTCCAATCATGAATTTTCCTTTCATTTCTGGGTTTTTTTTCAAATTGTTGTTTTTTTAAGTTAGTATTAATTCGTATGATCAGAGCTAATGGTTTCATTTGTAATGCGAATATCTTATTAAAAAAAATAAAGAACAATATTATTCAAAAAGGAGTAACGTTATATCGGAAGTGAATATAAAATGTAATTTTTTGGAAAAGGCATATTAATTTGGAAAGACAATGAGGATAAACTTGCGTAACATTTATATTTCTAACCTAACCTTTGGAAAAGCCGAGCCGCCGTTTTTTGACTCGAGCCGAGCCGAGCTTTTAATAAGAAAGCTCGCTCAGCTCGGCTCGTGAACAGTCCTAAGTCTAGCTCCTCCCACAAAATACGCCTAGATACGTTGAATTAAAATGGATGTAACACAATGATTCCTATTAACTCTATGCATTCCTGAAAAGGTAATTTAAATAATGAACTGAAATTTTACAGGATAAAATAAAGAAACTTTTAGAAATCCAAGAAATGATTGGAGGAGTAGTGGATCTAGTCAGTCCCAGTCGGGAATTGTTAAAAGAAGGCAAGATTATAAAGATATCAGCCAGAAGTGGTGATCACCAGGAGAGACATTTGTTTTTGGTAAGTTAATCTTTGGATTTAATTACTCAATTGGATATTAATTAATCATTTAATATACGCGATAGTTCAACGACCTATTACTACTATGTAGTCAAAGAAGGATAGCAAACCGTGTTGTTTCTGGACCCATATTTCGGGTCAGAGCTCGACTAGAAGTTGAAGGTTTGACGGTAGAAGAGGGAGATAATTTAGAAACTGCGAATTCCTTTTATGTAAGACACGTTGGGAGATCGGTAGAGTTATATACACAGTAAGTTCCCACGCCCCCTTGGTAATAATTACTTAAGTAATCTAATAATTTTCTAATTAAAATTACGTAGCACTTTAGAGGAAAAACAGAGATGGATGGAGGTAAGTTACGAAGGATCAGCGAACTTAATAGACCATCATTAAATTAATTGCTTAAAGAGAAGTGTTCCAACACAAAGGCGGGTGGTAGCTCTTTTAGCTTATTTCCCTCGTGCCCGAGTTTACTATAGAGTGGCATCAAGAAGTGATATCTAGTTTATTAGGGAGAAGGTATAAATAGCCACATTTCCAGCTTTATCTCCAGCAGTCCAAACGTAGGTCCGGAGTTAATCCCCGCCGCCTCTAAATTACAACCAGCATCTCATTGGTTCTTGAAAACTCACGTCAGCGCGACACGAATGACGAAAATTACTTGTATTTTCCGACTGAGGAGAGGCGAAATAGCCCGGCTTCCTTTTACGTCGCCCCCCCCTGTATTTTCAAAGGGGGACTGGGAGTATGGCGCGCGAATGCTTAGCCATCTTAAACTTTCTCCCTAGTAAACTAGATATCACTTCTTGGTGGTACTAAGATAGGAGCTACGGGGACTTGACGTCAATATTGATGTAGTCTAAATTGTATGGCCTGAGCTAACGACTTCCAATATGGTTGCCAAATGGGAGGGTATGACGTCACGAGAAAAATCGTAGTAGCAGACTACACGCGGGAGGGCAGTGCCTCTAGCGGTGCTACTTTGCGCGAGGGAAATAACCCATGAAGGAGATACGACCTACCACGCCCCTGTGGTGTTTGCGCTTCTCTGTATGTAATTAAATGGAACCGTCTATAACAAGAGTGGTACTTTCAGGCGTTTGCGAAAGCAGTTCACGAACTAACGAAACGCAAGAGTTCACTAAAATCACCGGAAGGTTTAGAACTGGGTAAACGCGCCCCAACATTCGTTAAGGTGGAATCAGTAACGCATTGTATGAGTTGCGGTAGACATTTCAACGCTTTTTCCTTCAAATGGAAACACCATTGCCACGCTTGTGGAATTGTAAGCTTATTTCGTACCCATCACCAATCAGTAAATTGTTTTAAAACGGTCCTACCTACTATGACGCAGGTTGCGTGTGGCAAATGTTTAGTCCATAAAGTTCAACTTCCATGCGAAAAGTATCGTAGTTGTCGAGTTTGTAATTCCTGTTACGAGGCATTGGCCTCGATGAATGGCGATGATTCCACTTTAAAATACGCTACGTCCCCGACGGCCATGACACCAGATTCACCTCCGTTGTCCGGCAATTTTGGTTCTCTCGAAAGTCCAGTTAGGCATAGATCAGTTTTGGATGTAAGTTGAATTATATACCCTAATTCTTACAATTTTGTACCTGCAAATAATATATACGTGTTTTTTTCTACAGGTTAAACCTTTAGACCAGTCAGTGGTTTGTAGCTACTTAAACCTAAAAGCTAGAAGTCGGACGTGGATTAGGAGATGGTTCGCGTTACACGCCGACTTTGTACTATATTCCTTCGCTTCGGATCGGGTAGGTTTAAGTTTGTTTCAAAATAGATACCAACCCCAACTAGAAAGATGTTTTGTTCAGTTGCGAGCCCATTTAAAAATGTTTACCCTAACCAGGAATCATTGTGTACTAGGTAGCTATTTTCACTTAACGTATCTAGATGGATTTAATGCGAAGAGCTAGACTAATAATTTTTAATACGGGAGGGAGATATGGGAACGCAATGATTCCAAGTAGTTGGATGTATCCCTGGTATAACTTAAAATAATAATGTTTCAATCTATTTTCATAGGAGGAGCGAGCCCTGACGTCAATGCCAGTTCCAGGTTACACCGTAAATGTACCATCCAAAGGGGAGGGTGGTTTAGACGGTCGAGATAATGTTTTTAAAGTTTCTCATCAAAAGAAGGTCTACTATTTTCAAGCCAGTGATTCATTTGAACTTGAAAGGTAATATAAAAAGGGTTATGGGGAAATGGCAAAAAGGGCGGGGCCTCATACATCTACATGTCATGGTGGAGGATTTTATGAAGTAGACGGTTAGTGGGGGAATAGAGATGTTTGGGTTAGAGGACGTTTGACGTTTTGTAGGAGAGGTTTATCACTTATTGCCTTGTCCCTATAACAACAAAAGTTCATAAGATATGTTCACCATAAGTTTGTCATGACTGGAGCTTGTCATGAATTGAATGAGGTAGGTCATAGATTCGAGGTAGAGCAACGCCTGGTTTTGGAGTTGTCAAAGGCTTAGTAATGCAGACTAAATAGGACCTAGATGGAAGTCCTGCAAAACTAACCAACCGAGTGTAGTCAATGAAGTCTCGCATGTCTTTCTGCTAGAACTAGCTCGAGCTGTAAGTCTCTCAGTAGCATTACGAAGTATGGGTAGTGTCATACTTATAAATGGAACATATCTTATAAACTTATGATAGTAATTAAACATAATACCGAACTATGTAGAAATAATTCTCATCCCTACGAGGCATAGAAAGTGTCATACTTATGGTAGGAACATACCTTATAAACTTATGATACTAATTAAGTTTTATTTTTTTGTTTAATTAGGTGGGTAGGCGCATTGCAAATGGCATCAAGGGCGGAATCCCCCAGTTGATAAGTTTAATCATAAGACGTGAAGGTCGTGACGTAAACTTCCAACACTTAACATAGAATCGTTTCCGGTTATATATAAATAAATAAAAGTTGCTAGTCCTTAAAATTTTAATCCCAAAGATTAAGAACACGTGACAAAAAAAATCATAATAAATAAAAATGTAAAATTGTGTACAATTCTTTAAGTTCTGTGATCATATACCGGTAATATAAACATTTTTGTTTTTTGCGAACAACATATGGACTAGAAGAGAGAAAAAACGTGGAGAAATGTGTTGCGTAAGAAAAGATTTAATAGGACTCTATAGGATATCTTTTAAAATGAAATGTTGGTTTTGATTTAAAACAAAAGAAAGAAAGAAAGAATTAAAAATAATATTAACTAGTTAATAGGATAAAATTTAAGCGCATTATTATAAAGTTTTTAGCTTTTTAAGTTTTTACCTGAAGTCAGGTAAAAGAAAAATTAAACAAAGGCTTTATATGAACATTAAAACATTACTTAAAAAAATGTTTTCCCGCTTAAGACAAAAAAAAAAAGATTATTTATAAATCAATCAATCTAAGAAATCTCAATGAAATCATTGATTGAAATGAAAGGATTTTAATTGCCAGTTGACTGTTTATACATCGGGGACAAAGAAAACAAACGTTCGCTCAAATCATATCAGTTTAAAATAAATTACTAAAAAAAAAAGAAAATACTGTGTTTCTTCAATTTAATCGTGAATTTCGAATTTGATATCAGTACGTTGCAACTGATGTATTGTCGGTTGAAGACCTCCCAAGTTTATTACAAATCTATGGGCTAATCTCCAATACTTTTTATGGGTTTGTAATGCCTGAAATATTTGGGGTGTGTAAGGTCAAGTTGGAAACCCAAATAATCAAAAGCAGGAATATATACAGTTAATTGGAATTATTGTGTATAGCCATTTTCACTCAAGACGGGGTAAGATGGAACAAGAGAGGGGGGGGTATAAGATGGAACGAGAGATGGGGTGGGTAAGATGGAACAAGGCGGGAGGGGGGTAAGATGGAACAAGGCGGGAGGGGGGTAATATGGAACAAGGCGGGAGGGGGGGTAAGATGGAACAAGGCGGAGGGGGGTAAGATGGAACAAGGCGGGAGGGGGGTAAGATGGAACAAGGCGGGGAGGGGGTAAGATGGAACAAGACGGGGTGGGGGGTAAGATGGAACAAGACGGGGTGGGGGTAAGATGGAATAAGACGGGGTGGGGGGTAAGATGGAATAAGACGGGGTGGGGGGTAAGATGGAATAAGACGGGGGTAAAATGGAACAAGGCGGGGGGGGGGGGTAAAATGGAACAAGGCGGGGGTACATTTTCAAGCCCGGTATACCCCAAAATCCGCGTAGAAACTAACATGGGATATATGGCTACACAATGATTCCTATTAGCTGTATGCATTCCTATCAAAAGGCATACCATATTAAAGGAAGCCCTGTCATTGGTTAGAAATAGAGCGCGAGAATTTCCTCGTTGACAAACACGTGCCGCTTCTTTCAACATGGCCGGATATAAAATTGAGTTTCTGCTCTTTGACCCGCACCGTTTACCAAAAGGCTTAATTAATTAAATAAAATAGTTACGCCTATTAAGAAAAAATTCCTCTTGGCCTAAACATGATTAAAGTCTTACAAGATCAGTCACAATGACGTTGAGAATGTTATCCCTCAATGGTAGCCTAGTAGCATCCCATTTTATTAACTCTAATTCACCCATTCTGTAGAAGATTACATTTTACACCACATTAACTTTATCTATGACAAGGCTTAAGGTTGCAATAAACATTACATACTTTGTCGCTAAACTTTTAATATGAGATATATTTTCCCAAGCTCTTTTGCAACCTTTAGGATGGATCTCCCCGCAAATATGAAAAGAATCAACCCAGTTCAACGCCCCCTGGAGTCAAAATTGCGTTTAAAATATGTTTAAACCTTAGGCCAATAGGGAGCTAACAATTCTGACCCTGAAACGTCACACCCTTCTATCTCTTACTGGAGTTTCATCCCCCCTAGCGGTTGGAAACAGTATTCTACACGCAAAAATGCCAACCAGAGGGGGGGGGGGCTGCGTGACGTCAGACTATTCTCTTCCCCCTAGCCAGTTGTTAGCTCCCTATTAAACTATAGTCTAATACCTCAATTGGTATAACAGCGCCCCCACACATGATATCACAAACTAAGTCTCCACTATTTATAGATATAGTCCTGCATTTCAATAAAATAAGTATGTTTTTGATGTAGGAAATAGACACCTGCCTATATACATACCTAAGCATATTAAAAGCAACGGTATTTCTTAATGAATTAGGCCCAAAACTGGTTATATTTCTACGATGTAAACTCTTTAATGTTAAAGGTATTTTAACTAAAACCGTATCATTTTTGATATCCAAATTTATAACCAAGATAGATTTCGTCAAGTTGACTGGCCAATGAAATTCATCAAAGATAATACCACCAAATATGCTTGCAGCTTCAACAGAAGTGAATTTGTGTTTATTTCCCGATCTATTACACGTAACTCGAAAGTTGAAAGCATTGTTGCCATTTTGAGTTTCAGTTTCATCAGGTATCCTTATATTCAATATCGAACACCAAATTTTTAATTGTCTAGGCCAATCAATCTTACTAAATAAGTCTTTGAAAAAGTCTGGTACTTGTTCTTCTATTGGGGGGTAATCTGTACTGGTTTCGGGGTAAATTACCAAGAATACCCGATCGGCACCTTTTAAGTTTAATACCTAAGTATTGTTCAGTTAAAACAAATGATGAAAGCCGCTGCGTCATAGCGTTGCCTACGTTAATCAAGGCCTGTGCGCGATGGCTTCGAAGGGGGGACTTTTAAGAAACGAGACTTCTCATCTTCTCCCTATTTTAGCGCGAGATTTCATTGATAGCTTGACCGAAACGCGCGCGAAAATGAGTATTTAAAATTCTAAGCGCGAGAAAATGAACATTTCAAATTAAAAGCGCGAGAAAATGAACATTTTTCAAATTAAAAGCGCGAGAAAATGAACATTTTTCAAATTAAAAGCGCGAGAAAATGAACATTTTTCAAATTAAAAGCGCGAGAAAATGAACATTTTTCAAATTAAAAGCGCGAGAAAATGAACATTTCAAATTAAAAGCGCGAGAAAATGAACATTTCAAATTAAAAGCGCGAGAAAATGAACATTTCAAATTAAAAGTGCGAGAAAATGAACATTTCAAATTATTTAGGTCCAGCTAATAGCGCCTCAGGTGAGAGAATTTAGCAACTTAAATTGCCAAAATAAAAATCGGCGCCGCGCACAGGCCTTGATTAACGTAGGCAACAGTTTTACTGTTATAGCAAGCAAGCCACGTGATCTAAGGCTTAGTGAAGCCACTACTAAGGTGCATAATTGCTAAGCACAAACACTTAAGTGTATTACAAAAATTAGGTATGGTATTTGGGTGTGGATGGTACATTGAAGTTACGTATAACCAAGCTCAAATTAATGATAGTATTTTAGAATGTGAAAAAATAACTATATCGGTAATCAAAAGCATCATGCCAATGCAGGGTACAAGTTAAATTCAAATCAAGACGCTAGTTTCAGCATACAAAAGCAAAAACTGCCAACATCCGTATTAAAATAACTACTCTAATAACGCAAAAATGCATTGCTAATTGCAGCTGTACCTTGTCAACGTGAAATAACTCCAAAGCCCACAAAAAACCCAGACGGCACTATTTTAGCCTCAGCACAGCGTAACAATGCCCACAATAACTAAGCCTTGGTTGCGTATACTTACATCATTAACTTGTACGGTTTGCGGAACTTCTATCAAAACTTGTCCTCTTTCTTCCGATTTTTGCGTCGAACCGTTGAGTTTTTCTTTACATTCTTTTAAAAGTACTTTTTCAAATCCGGGAACAACAGTTAACATAAATAAAATTCCAGAACTCATCGTAACAACTTCCCACAACCAAAATCCGCAAATTCCCGCAATGATCCTCAGATTCACTAGCAGACGCCTTCTGTGTGGATCCTAAACGAGAGGTAAGGAAATAAGCATAGTTCATGGCCCACTCGATCACGCGCTTACGAACGCAAGCTGTAATATTTTTGTCACTTTATTTTCCAGCACTTACATTAAAATTTTATACCATCCAACAATTATTTTGGCCAAAAGTATTTTTTTTTTCACATAAAATAATAATTAGAAAACTTTCAAAATAACGGACCCCGACAAAAAAAATATTATTAAGAAATTCCTACTACCTATATATAAGTTTTTAACAATGGGTTCGTAATAACAGTGTTAATTGACTACTATAATTAATTTTTACGTTAATTTCACATAAATTTGAACGTTATTTATAAAATTTCTTTTTTGTTTTTAACTACAACGGGGGGATAAAAAAAACAATTAAAAACAATATAATCATTATAACACCATTAAAGATATAATTTACTATGAACACTGTACACAGTATCAAATCTTATGGTAGGGTTTCGATAATTTGAATATTTATTTAATTAATTATTAATTAGAATTATTAAAAATTTAACTCGCGGTATGTATGTTTGTTTATTTATTTATTTATTTGTTTGTGTATGTGTATGTGTGGTGGAATGGAGGTAAACAATGACGAGTGTGAAATATATAATAATTTTTTTTGGCGCGAAAATTTGCATATACCGCGATTAAACTACCTAAAAACTATAGAATATTTTATTTTAAATGTTTAAGATTAATAAAAAAAATTATTTAAAATTAAAACCTTATGTTTAAAAAAAGCAAAACAAAAATCTTATTTACAAAGTTAATACGCGTTTTTTTATTTAATTTTAATTTTTAATGATATGATGTAATTGCGATTAAGCCTTCTAAATTTGGTTTTAAAAATGCTTAGTCATTAAAAATCCTTTTCTACATTTAAGCCATGATTCAACATCTTTTTTCCCTATTTTTTCGTAAAGAAGGTAAAGGTTAGTACAAATTTAAAGCGACAATATTATTTAATATATATTTATGGGTAAAAACCCGCGTACAAACATTATATAGAGCTGTATAAGAATTTATTTCTGTTTCATTTAATAGTTATCAAGCTAAATTACGTATATTTTACCAAGCACTGTTAAATATGGAAGACTCGTGAGAGGCTTAATCATGCTATAGCGGATTAAAATTAACTTAAGAATTAATTTAAGTTTCTAAGAATATTCTAGACCCATCCTCGTGTACTTCGTAAAGTCGTTGAAGTTGCTAATTTATTTTTTAATAAATTAACAACTCAGAATTAAATATTAAAATGAAAGAATATGTTTTGAAGAAAAATTAGGAAACAACAAACGGGGCGGAGCTTCTGAAGCCTCCTCCCATTTACATCTACACGGTGGAGGATTTTATAGAGTAATGTCAGTTCTACGTATTCAAACGTCACACCCTTCTATCTCTTAGCTCAGTGTCATCCCTCCTACCAGGCGCGTACAGTATCCCCTCTTACAAAAGCGCGCCTAGAGGGAGGGATACACAGTCTACTCCCCCCTCTACCGACACTACTCTATAAAGTAGAAGTCTCGTGGGGGAGTAAAGATGATTGGGTAAGCGGAGGTCTGACGTATTATAGGAGGGGTTTATTTCTTCCTGCCGCTACCCTATTAGCAGACGAATTTTTTACTAGAAAGTACGCGAGGATGATACTTTGTTCTTAATAACGTTAATTAATTCTTGCTTAACCCCGAAAGCGCCATAAAACCAATCCGAAATACGTCGAAATTGTATGGTCACAACTTCGAAACATTTTTTATATTTTCTTTAATTAATTTCGGATTTAAATCTTGGGTGCGAATGCAGTTATTTTGATGAGGGTTACGTATAAATATTAATAAAAATACAGTTTATATTAATCTCCAAAAATAGGAGACTTTTAAGGGGGGAGGGGCTTAAGTTTAACACTCGGAAATTTTAATTTGTTTTGCAAAAAGACATTTTCACGTTAAGCTAAAAAAAAATTAAAATTGGTTAATTATTATTGGTCGAAAAACAACGTGCTGGATTTTACATAAAATCCAGCCCAAAAAACTTAAAGAAATTCAAATTAAAATAATAATAATTCAACTAAAGTCAAATTTAATTTTCGATTTACGTAATTAAATTTAAATTTAACTTTAGTGATTTGTTGTAATTTAGTAGAACAAAAATCTCAAATGGAAGACATTCGATTTTTTTCTCTCTCTTTTATAGGTATATATTACGTAATTTGAATATTAATTAGTTTCTGCATTATTTTTGTTTATTTTATTTGTTTAAAAATGCTAAGAAAAATACCCGTTGTAGTTTTTCCTTTTTTTAAATTTCTTTCATTTGATTAATATTAATATTAAATTGTGCCATTTTTCATTTTTAAACATTTAAATTTGCGTACGAAAAAACTTCTTAAAGGGGGGAGGGAAGCCATGACAACATCTGATTAAATATTAATTAATTTAATTTATAGGCATATATTTTTTAAGTTCCCCTCACTAATAACATAATTTTTTTTTTGACTAAGTTTTTCGCCTATCAAATATTAATTCTCTCTTAATTAATTTTTCTCTTTTGTTATTTAAAAAAACGGTCGTAAATTGTTAGGCCCGAATTTTCAAATATTTGCAAATGGAAGACATAGCTTGTTGCTATTTTCATTTATTGATTAAATATCTTACCCCTTTTTATTTAAATTTGCCAAAAATTTGCTTTTTTCCCCCCACAAATTCACTGACTTACACTTCCGGTGATCATTTCTCCACTTCCGGTTTTAATCCATTCACTTCCGGTATTCATTTCTCCACTTCCGGTGTTAATCCCTTCACTTCCGGTATTCATTTCACCACTTCGGCACATTGGATAACGTCGCAGTCTCTTTTTATTTCTTTATTTTTTTTAAGTTAATCTGTCGCAAATTACTTTAAGTTCATCTTAATTAAACATCAAACATTAATTTTAAATCCCCCCAAAATTAAACTGCGATATTAAAAAAAAACCAAAAAATAAAATATTTGTTTTTTTCCCCCATCAACATTTAGTTCCTCAAAATTAGAATTAAATTACCGGAACTAAAATAAAAAAAAAAAGAAACTAAAACTGAATTTAATTAAAAACCGTATTAAACAGGTGTAACGCTACTGGGACCTTCTTCTTTACGTTTCCTAGCCCGAATTTCTTTTTGGATGTCAATATCAGGTCGAAACAACAACTTGCAACGCTAAAAAAATAAATAAATAAAAATATAACGCGGGGAAGCGCAATTTGGAAATCAAATTACTACACGTCGTATATTTTCAGGAATACAAACATCTAATAGGAATCCTTGCGCCCCATTTTATATCTCCGATGTTAATATCTACGAGGGTTTTATGGGTATACTGGGCTTGAGAACTTACTATCCGTCACGCCTGATGTAAAAAAGGGGGTAGGCAACGCTCAGCATCAGGATATAGAGTAATTTCTTTCCCATATACGGGACTTACGAGGTTACCGCCCCCTTTTCGGAGAGTTGTTCTGCCAAGGCTACAGAGCGCGTTCGACGACAGGGAATGTCAGCCACTAACTAAAGGCCGCCGACAGGTTATGGCAGCGCCCACAGAAATACCTCTCGTAAATCCCGTATATGGCAAGCAATGTCATAACCCTCTATCTCTTACCTTAGTGATATACCCCTTCCCAGGGGCAAATAGTATTCTCTCTTACAAAGTTGCCCCCCAACGTTGGGGATACACAGTTCACTTTCCCTCTCTACCAAAATTACATCCGTCTCTGCACACTCTCGTGATACAAAAAGACTACAGCGCAGGCGCCAAAAAGCGTGATGGAAGGCAAAGTTTTACCCCCCACCCCCGTGTCTTTCCCTCTTAGTTATATCGCAATGGTCTATTCCGACGGCGTCTTTCTACCTGCAATTTCATTGGTTAGTAGCAACACGAGTTCCTAGGTGACGCGCAAGATATAACGCGCAGCGAGATAGATCATTGTTATATTATAGGTAAAATTTGTCATACATAATTATTAGTCTAGCTCCTCCCACAAAATCAGCCTAGATACGTTGAGTGAAAAAGACTGTACACAATTATTCCCATTAGTTTTATGTATTCCTGGTATGGAATATAAATGAAATGAAAACTTACTGTTCGAAAATCTCCGGGGGTGACGTAGAATATGTAGATGGCATAAAAGGGAATGCAAAGCATGGATGAGAGACCAAGCATCCATCCTATGAGTTCACCCCACCACGGATAAATGTATCCTATATAATCTAGCCGTTGATACTGTATCAGACTGAAGAGGAAGACACCCTGCAACAAAACATACACCCAAAACCATAAGTTCATAAGATATGTTCCTTCCATAAGTTACAAACTGGAGCTTGTCATGAAGTGACGTAGGTCATAGATTCGAGGTTAAGTGACGCCTGGTTTTGGCGCTGTTAAAGGCTTAGTAATGCAGACTAAATAATTAAGAAGATGGACTGCAAAACTAATTTACCGAGTGTTGTCAATTAATTCTCGCTTGTCGTTCTGCTAGAACTAGCTCGAGCTGTAAGTCTCTAGCGTTACAAAGTATATGTAGTGTCATACTTATCATGTAACAAATCTTATAAACTTATGCCAAAACCTAAGGATTAAAGATATACAGTTTCTAAGGCCTATTATTTCCATTTTCCCGATTTTTCAAAATCCTTGGGCGCCCCGCACCCAAAAGAAGAATCACCTTCTGCTTTTGACACTAGAAGCTTAAATATTCGAGAGCGACAAAAACCCTTTTATATTTAACGACGTCTTTGCCGTCGCCGCCACTATGACGCTGATATTTACCCCCTTCATTGACCCCGTAAGTGACCCCATCACTAACTTAAGCCTAACAACCTAAAGGAATCGAATTTCTATTTACGAATTCGTCTTTAGACTCAGAAGTGTACAAGAAAGGATCAACAAACATGATATTTAGGAAGTAAATAAAATGTTTACTTACAAAGCAAACGAGAGGTGTGAAAACGACCCAGCACAGTTTCCACCAGGCGCAAGGATAGTATCCCATCATGTCTTTCAAATTTTCGTAGTACCGGCTGACGCCTGAAGTTTTAAGAAATAGGCTTAGCTCAAATGCAATTAAACATATAAATAATTAGACCAGACTAGGTCTAGTTCCTAATTTGCAATTGAACATTGTTTTAACAGAGTTAGGCTTAGGATAATTTTAGACCAAAATAGGCTTAGTTTCAACGGTTTAGGCTTAGGTAACAACCCAAACTTTTAGAACCAAAATAGGCTTAGTTTCGAACTAGCAAATGACCTATTTACAACACTTTAGGCTCAGGTAACCAACCCTAAACTTTAAACCAAAATAGGCTTATGGTTTCAAACATACAAATGACCTTTTACTACAATTTACGCTTAGGTATCCAACTCTAAATTTTAGACCAAAATAGGCCTAATGATACATACCGTACGACCAGGATATAGAGATGACCTCGAAGAATATTAGAAACAGTAGCGAGATACCGCTAGCCGCGTAGGTGTCAAAGAGTTTGAAGACATATATCCCGCCCTGTCAATTAAAATATAAATGGCGTCAATTAAGATTGCGACTTAATTAAAGCCTAGCTTATCAGCAGGTACCATGGTCTTACCTGCGTTACGAAAGAGAGTCCGATGATGTACGAAACGAAGCATACTGCGGCGATAAAGAGTTCTTTATGTGGTCGTAACACGCGAGGCCATTCGTCCACAACGGCAGTGATAAAACCTTCCATCGTACAAAACTTTACCAAAACAGAAAAAACATCGCAAAATTTAGTTCGCAAGTAAAAAGAAGCGCCAATAAGTATTATTTTTTATCCATTTCACTCCTAGCCCTAGTGAAAGTCGTTTTAAAATTTCGGTTTCGTGGAATAACCAACAAAAACCCAAAACTGGATATATGCCTAGTTTTCTGAAACTCAAGGATGACACTAGACAGAAGTTAATTTTCTCTACAACCATTGGTCCATAACCATTCCTCCATGTTAATAGCTTGCTTATGCTTAAAGGGATATACAACGCGAAAGTTAGGGTGGTAGGGGCGTGTCAAGAACTATATTTTGAAGTAGTAGCGTTACTATTTCCCAAAGTAGTGATTGGGCAATGTCACGTGACGCTAAGCGTGCCAATACCCCATCCCAATGCACTGATAAAGCTCAGAAATGCACGCATGCCCAGTGGAGAGTTCTATTTGATGGAAGATAAGCTTGACATAGGACCCGCAATTACATAACACATTGTACATTCCTTTAACCTCCGTACACTAGTAATTAAGTTTGTGAAAATTGTTACCCAGTAATGGTAAATACTATTTAACACTTTCGAGTTCTTATCAACCTTTGAAACAATGATACGAACAATATTTCAAAAAATAAAAACTGACAGTTGAAACCAAATAATAAACAACAAAATTGAATTTATATTTCTTTTCTTCTGGTTGTCGTCAAATAGGCTTAACAAAATAAAAAAGGTCTACTTCATGGATGCCACACGGACTTAACACTTTGTTTAAAAAGTTGCCCGGGGGGTGCATGGGAAGTTGAGAGAGCGGGTTGTTTCTACTTTGTCAACGCAAAAAGGGAGAGGGGAGAGACGACGACGGGATCTGTTGGATAGGCCCAACCAATACCGTGTATAGCCGTTCGTGCCCGCTTTTAGAAAGTGAGTACTGTACGAGTACTAACTAGGAGAGGAAATCCTTTGGCGGCCGTTACAGGCAGGATGGAGATCGTGGGAAAGAGCGGTAGTACCATCTCCGCGAAGGAGGCCATGGAGAAAGCCACCAGGCGACCCCAAAAAACCGCCAATGCTATAATGTTGTCGAAAAATTTAAATCGATGGGCTTATGTGGTGTGGTGTGGTCACGCGAGGTTCCATATTGTACAAGAGATTTTTAAGAATAAGAAAAGGCGCCTTCGTCCCGATTAAAAAGCCTGTGCACGTTCGATTTCAAGTAACTTCTTAAGTAAAGATGAAGAGCTACGCGTCAGGAATGCATACAGACCAATAGGAATCAGGTCCTACAGCCATTTTCACTCAACGTATCTAAGCATATTTGTGGGAGGAGCCTTACACTAATCCATACGTATGACGAAAATTTCCTCCCCTCTATCTCACTGCACGTTACACCATAAACGTGCGCCTACGAACTCGCGTTGCTACCCTACCAATGAAACGACAGAGTTAGAAAGACGCTATCATAATTATTAGGCGTGACGCTGATAGTAAGTTCTCAAGCCCGGTATACCCACAAACCCCGCGTAGAAATTAACACGGGGTATATATGGGGGCACAATGATTCCCAGTAGCTGTATGTATTCCTGGTCTACTCAAGTTAGGATATTCAATCCTTGCCCACGATTTCCAAGAAATTCAATTCTTATTTTCTAACCCATTCATCCGATGAAATTTTGAAAGATTTTTCCAAAAATATTTCTTGGAAAATTGTAAATGTTTCAGGTTTTTTTGATAATTTTGAAAAAGATGTAGCATTTCATTGAAAACACTAAAATTTAAGCGGAATAATTCCTTCTTCTAGGCATAATTTTAACACAGATAACAACAACCAGAAATGATTATCTTCATTAGGTAAATTAATAATTAAAATTTAGCGTCTTACCTGACTGTCCAACCCCAGCATTAATATCATGAGAAAGAACAAGACGGCCCATAACGGTGATATTGGTAACTTCAAAACAGCCGACGGGTATGCCAAGAAAGCTAAACCAGGGCCTGCGGTTTAGACGAAGAGAGAGAAAGAGAGAGAAAGAGAGGAAGATGAGAAATTGTAAACTTCCGGTATACTGTAATTGTATGAAAAGAGAGATTTATACTTTACCGGAAGTGGCCACTTCGTCAACGGGTTTGTGTTGCTCGTGGGCCATGAAACCAACAACGGAAAAGATGACAAAACCAGCGAACATTGACGTTCCACTGTTGATACACGAAACGATCAAAGAATCTCTGAAAAGAAATTGACGTAAAGGCATTGTGGTCGGTTAGTTATGCAGGACTTCCATCACCAATTTAGTCTGTACTAAGCCTTAAACAGCGCCAAAGACCAGACGTCGATTTACCCTGAATCTATGACGTACTTCAATCACTTCATGACAAGCTCCAGTTTGTAACCAGTGAGAAACTCATGGAAGGAACATATCTCATGAACTTATAATGTATCCTAAGCAGAAGACGGTCATTTAAGAAACACTTTCGTCGTTAACCTAACCTCCTTTGTATCCTCATTGTCCGCGCTTACATTTTGAGCGCGAAAAAGAGACCTGTTAACCGAACAGGTTTACACTCTACAAGTTCCTGTTGAGCGATAAGGTTGCGGGTCGTTTTTCATACACAAAAACCGTCGTCAGTCTTGAGTGACAGGGATACTGGGTTTCATTATACATAGCGCGGGCGTGCACGGGGTAAATTGCTTTCTTCGCTTTGCCATAGATACGTATACATTTTCCTGATCTACTCTCGAAGACCTGAACACTTGGGAATCTCGTTGGATGGACGCGTTGGAATAAAGAAGAGAGACTTAGGAAAGAGAGTCGACTGGAGAGAGCAAACAGACGCTACCCCAAAACAGACGCTCTAAAGCCTACCAACCAATAAAGAACCACTTTATTTTAAAATTTAGAAACTTTACAGTAAACGCGGTAAAAAAAACCTAGACATCTTCAAAATGAAAATAAATAGACGCGTGAAAATCTCAGCGGATCTATCCTAACTTCTAAACAAGCGCTAAAAAACGTCGAATTTATTTCCTGTTATAAGTTCTTTACTCCAAACATTTCAACCTTGGAGGAGAGGCGAGATGGAGTAGTAACCTCTGTACCCCTATCTACGAAATGGCAACGAAGTCCTCCCAGCATCCCCAGCGGCGTTTTTGTAGGGTCTTATAGTACGCTGGTACCAAAACGTATATACAATGATTGCCCCTGTGTCTTAAAAATAGAAACTAATTCGTGAGAACTAGCTTAACTATTTTTAAATGGCGCTAGGTGGCAGCTCTTAACAATCCCGATAGGGGTCATGCACATCGTGGGTACTCTGGGAGACTTATTGCAGCACATGGCAAACTAACATATCTACTCCATCTTACCTCTCTCTTAGATGTTTCAGCTAACAAGAACATAAGAAGAAACATATCTTACTTGTAAACATTGTTGCTGTATTTGTTGTAACTTCCCAAAGCAATCAAGGATCCGAGACCCAAACCATAAGAGAAAAAGATTTGAGTGGCGGCATCAATCCAAACCTTGATATAAGAATAAATACAAGCCACAAATAAAAAAGGTTATCATTAAGCCTACAACTACACTTAATACAAGGACTAGGGATAAGGATGGATTGTAAATAAGGAAACCATCATCAGTGGTCAGCTTACCCTCGAGTCTCGTAAACGCGAGAGATCAGGGTAGATGTAGAAGATGATTCCATCAATGGCACCGGGTAACGTGATGCCACGAATCATCAGAATGAAGAGCAGAAAGTAAGGAAACAAAGCGGTGAAGTACACCACCTAATAAACAACAACAAAGGATATTACTTTGTAATTAGATCACTCGAAAAAATTAAAAACAAAATAAAGCACAGCTGGGAAATTAAATTTCCTTACTTTTCCGGTCCATTTAACACCCTTCCAAATGCAGAAATAACAAAACAACCATGCCAAGGCCAAAGTTCCGGCCAATGGCCAACGGATATCGCCTGGATCGTGTAACCCTTCAGTTACTTGCAAAACATTTCGTCTACAAAATAAAATTACAACCTTTTTAATAGAATTTTCGTTTGATTTTGTGTTTTACTGGCGGGACTTCCGGTTTATTCAGCTTAGTTTTCCACAATAGGAAGTTAATATATAATATAGTTTAACCAATAAGAAACGAGTTTAAACGCAAGGCATTATCGGTCACACGTTTCTTAAAATGAAACAAAGACCCGAAAATTTTTATCGTGTTTCGTAATTGCATGGAAAAACCTATTATTATGCAAATTTGTAAAAATAAAAAGAACCATTTTGACGTTTTTACGATCACAAGCTTTAAAAACACCTAAAAAGTTGAAAAACGAATGATTCACATACGGGATTTCGAAATGCAGGCCTACTTTCACTTTTTTCATCAAAAAAAAAAAAAAAATTTGGGGTTGTAATTTTCAACTTTTACAAGCCGAGAGAAAGAACATTTCAGTATCTTTTAATATCGCAAGTTTTGTAGTCAAGATGCTTTTCAAAGGTCGTAAAGTAAAAGGGACCATAAGTTCATAAGATATGTTCCATCCATAAGTTTGTCACTGGTTACAAACTGGAGCTTGACATGAAGTGACAACGTAGGTCATAGATTCGAGGTAAAGTGAGGGAGGCCTGGTTTTGGCGCTGTCAAAGGCTTAGTACAGACTTAAAATAGGACGTAGATGGTAGTCCTGCGAAATTAACTAACCGAGTGTAGTCATTCAATTCTCGCTTGTCGTTCTTCAAGAAGTAGCTCGAGCTGTAAGTCTCTCAGTAGCATTACGAAGTATAGGTAGCGTCATACTTATGGTAGGAACATATCTTATAAACTTATGAAGAGACTAGAAGATCTTTGACAAGGATGGTGAGTGAGGCATGGGTCATAAACTCAGCAACGCGGTTTCAGAGCCCCGCAACGAGGCATTTTAACTACCGAGGGAGCCTTTAAAGGGGTAAAGACAGCTATTATCATCATCCCCTGGAATATCACGGCGCTATACAAAATCTAGAGCCGAGATTTTCCTGTTCCAGCCCAGCTCTGCCTCGTATCTTTGGCCCGAAGCAGCCAGCGTCTTCCTTCTCTTTCAAGACCTACAGGGGCCAATTTGACTTTCCTTGCAGAGAGCTTAGATACAGCTTAAGGAATAAAGATGGCTCAAAGAAAGCGCATAGTTTCTAAGGCTAATGTCAGATACGACAAATTTTCCGAATGGTTGACAACGCACTTTCTATAAATCGGAATTGTCGAACCATGTCCGGGATTCTGGATTAAAATTCAGCGATATATTGAAAGGGGTAAAGACAAAACGGGAATGTAAACGAGATTAGGTATCTAAATTAAGTTATTCAACACCAATAGAATTTGGGATACAGAATAAATAAACGCAGGGTTTATGCTACAACTTTTGGAAAACAAATTTCCCTGACATTTACAGGTATTTTCCCATATATTTCCCTGAAATTTACAGGTATTTTCCCATATATCTCCCTGAAATTTCCAGGCGTAAGACCACCTAGTAACTGCGTATTTTTTGGAGTAATAACTATGGGATTGATTATTTTTAATTGAATCCATGCACCCATCAGGCATTAGGGCAAATTCACTCAAGTCTCGCAATTTTACCGGAGTTTTCCCTGAATATTACTGCAAACTAGAAATTTCCCTGAGTTCTCCCTGAATTTTTTGTTGTCAACAATTTATTTCCATAAACATTTCCAGGTAATTCTACCCATCAGGTATCAGGGCAAACTCACTTAAGCCTTGCAAATTTCCCGGAGTTTTCCCTGAATATTACTGCAAACTAGAAATTTCCCTGAGTTTTCCCTGAATATTACTGCAAACTAGAAATTTCCCTGAGTTTTCCCTGAAATTTTAGTTGTCAACAATTTATTTCCCTGACATTTCCAGGTAATTCTCTCGCATGTTTTCGTGAACCCCTCTTAAATAAATCACTTCTAACCTTACTTTTAATTAGCAATATCTGTTAAAATTAAGCAAACGCGGTATATATAGACCAGAATAAGAGTTCAAATTACTTACTCCCAATATTCTTTAACCGGACTCCTGTAAACTGTATTGTAATTGCCCGACTTCTCAATCATGGAGATGCAAGCAGCCGATTGGTTTAGAGCGCAAGCTGCAGCGTCCGCGTGAACTTGTGCCGCCGAATCTCCATACTCCGATTGACAAAGTTCGGTATTCCACCAATTATCGCACGTCCTCCATGGCACGTCGGATGCCAATGAGTTGAAGATGTAATAGAGAGCCCAAGATAGCACCACGATGTAGTAGGAATTGAGCCAAAAAGCCATGACGGCTGCCGCGTATCCGACACCTTTCAAAAAGATAAACAATCAAGAGCTTTAAAATTAGGCTTAACTAAAATTGTCGCGATTAAATTTAAACTTGCATTAATGTAGTGCAGGAAAGCAACTCAATTTTACAGGTGCCATAAAAATACATTATAGAGGCTCAGTTATTTTGAAAAACCAGAAATAGATGTAATTTTAGAAGTAGGAATGGAGAACAGGGTAATCTGGGCGCACGTCAAAGTCCCGGACCCCCTTCCACGGGACGGAGGGGTATGAAAGAAGAGGCGGGTCATAGCGACAGAGGTAAAAAGGAATTACGTATTTTTCGCCGTCCCCGTCAGCAACGCCATCAAAACGTCTTTAAGTGAGCCAATAAGATCATTTAAACTTTTCGTTACGTGTTGGAGGGAGGTGCTCTATACTGGGCTATGAGTCTATTAAATCTATCCCTGGAAAAACTTATTAAAACTTGTCTCTAAATTTTCTTCAATAAAGTCTAAAACTACTGAATATTTAATGGTGGGTGGTTGGTAGGGGGGGAAGGAATTCCATCACTGAAGAATGTCATCCGACTATCAATTCTGCAGATTCCATTCCATTCTTTTTTTAAACCATTAAAAATTGTAAATTCCAAAACTTTTTTGGGCGTTGGGAAGATTATAAAAACCAAGAGAAAAAAAAACCCCGTGCTATAACGAAATACGGGTGCCAGTATTATTTTACAAGCCTTCCGAGATTCAACAAGTTGACATTTTATATTTTTGGCACGCTCTTCTATCTCATCATTCAGGTAAGCTTCAGCCTGGCGATTTTATATTCCTCTTCTTTAAAATTTGCTAGGAATTCTCTACTTTTTTGACGGAGAGAGACTGAGAGAAGGAGAGGGAGAGAAAGAGAGAGAGAAGGAGAGAGAGAGGAGAGGGAGGGAGAGAAGGAGAGAGGAGAGAGAGAAAGAGAGAGAGAGGGCGGGAGAAGGAGAGAGAGACTGAAAGAGAAAGATTAAGAAAGAAGTTCAAGGAACATTCAGTAACTTCGACTCGCTCCTTCATCCATGCCATCATGGCATGCACCATCTTATTGGACGTAACACCTTTTCGTTTGGATGGAATTGAAAAAGAATCAAGTGTTGGTGCTAGCGAGGGTTTTCTCTCTGTGTCTGTCTTTTTCCGGCATCTACCGTCGGTGTCATGATGAGTTGATGGAGAGGATAGGGAAGCTGAAGAGCGGCAATATCATCCCTAACATTTCTCTCTGTTTTTTTTTTCCTCTTTTTTCTTTCATATCTCGCGGTTCTTTTCTATTCTTTAGAAATGAAATCGATTGGTCACGTATTTTTTAAGGTCCTGGGCAAGAGAGGAGAGTTCCAGTAAAGATGAAGGCAATCTTATTTCTCTTTTAGTTAGAGCAAATGACTTAATTTCGGATGGGAGTTGGGATCCCAAAGGAATTTAAGGGGTTTTTTTGTGGTAAGGATTTTTTGATGGATGCTCGGATTGAAACTTTCGTTGTACGTTGTACGTTGCGCTTCCGGATGCATTTAAATATTTAAATTAATTTCAAATTGGTTTTGTTTCCGAAAGGTCAATCAGAAATTAAGGGCGATGTTCTTTGTAGGATTTCAAATCTTAAATGTAACTTCTATGGCATTTTGAAACTAAGGGACACCGTTTTCAAAATTATGTTTATTTAGTACTTTATGGATGACCCCTTAAATTTAATTACGAAACTGAAAGACAACGATTTCTAATTTAATTTAGGGTTCTTTGTACGATTTCAAATCTTAAATGTAACTTCTATGACATTTTGAAACTAAGGGACACCGTTTTCAAAATTATGTTTATTTAGTACTTTATGGATGACCCCTTAAATTTAATTCCGAAACTGAAAGACAACAATTTCTAATTTAATTTAGGGGTCATTCGGAAAACACTCCATGGACGGCAAAATATCATAAAACATGTGGAAACACTCTGTACATGGGTTATTTTACACACAAGAAGATCAGCGTTTTTAAATTTATCTGTTTATACGTGACATTCTTTTCGGCTACGATTCAATTAATGATATAGTAAACTCTATGAACATCTTATTTTCCCCCTTTTGGTGGGGGGTAACATTAAGGGGGTAGTATAAGAAAAATATTACAGAAAAATGTCATTAATTTAAGTCAAGGGTGAGAAGAGGGGCGGCATGTGGATATTTTATCTTAAATTTCATTTCAGAATCGCGAAAATCCTCATCTTTTCTATCTTATCTCTAGCGATTCGAAATCTTTTTTTTCTTTTTTTTAAAACTTTACTCTGAGAGGTTTCTTTTTTTAACTTTTTGGCTCAAATATTCGCTTTCCCATCTTAAGAATTTGGGTAAAGTGGAGTTTTTAGATTGCCACCCTTTCCCAAGGTTTTGTTATATAAATAGAAAAACTTTCTCGGATTTTATTTTATTCCAAAGTTATCATTTTTTATACTTTTAGAAGGTGTTGGGTTTAAAGTTTAAATTAATGACATTTTGAACTTTAAAGGTTATACACGGTGTTTCAAGATTAGAAAATTAGCAACCTAAGGGATTTGAAACGGTAATACGAAAAGTTAATGAAACATTCAATAATATTATCATTCGAGGGAAAGCCAACATACAGGCTGAAAATACCCCCTGTATTTCCTAAGGCCCCTGTAGAAATGTTTAACCAAAATTCTACTGTAATTTTCGTTTGTGAGAATTCAACCATTCTCGTAAGGGTAAGAAGTTCGGTTTAGCAGACGCCACTAAACCAACCAAGGGTGGAACAAAAGTCCTTGATAGTTTTTAAGACTAATTAAATGCTAATTGTTTTACCATAAGAGATCATTATTTATTTTCAAATATTTAATTATTTTTATATTTAGAAAAAGACCGTTACTATAAGGTATAATGTTACGTTACCTGAACTTTACCTTTAATTACGAGACGGGATATAAGTTCTAACGGATATGGAAGTGAAAAATTGCGTTACCTTTGAAGATGGGACATATTTTCCAGACTCCAAGACCTCCGATGCTCAGGTACTGACCGAGCGACGTCTCCAGAAAGAAGGTTGGAATTCCGGCCAGGAACAACGTCAACAGGTAAGGAATTAGGAAAGCGCCTGCAACAAGAGAGAGAAACAAAAGAGAAAAGGACATCAGAGAAAGAGCGAAAACAATTAATTCCAACAAACCAACAGAAATTCCATTTCATTCCCGGCCATCCCCCCCCCTACAGGACGCCTATATACTTATGCGCTATACGTTTAAGCCTAACGATCCATTTTGAGACATTAAACACCCACTGCAACTTAGTTCCGTGGTCGGCACGAGGACCTTTAGTCTTGATAAAAAGTAGATTAACTCAAGGTTATCAATAGAACCCAATATTATAAGTGGCGTCTCTGATAAGTCTGCCACAATTAAATGGGTAGATGTGAACGTACGTTGGTAACGTAAGCATGACTATTTCCTATTTTTTTTGGGGCCAATCAATGTTTTTGAGCACATATCTCCGTATAACTAAATCATAAGTTCATAAGATATGTTCCTTCCATAAGTTTGTCACTGGTTACAAACTGGAGCTTGTCATGAAGTGAGTGACGTAGGTCATAGATCCTCGTAAAGCGACGCCTGGTGAGCTAGGCGCTGTCAAAGGCTTAGCAATACAGACTAAATAGGACCTAGATGGAAGTCCTGCAAAACTAACCACCGAGTGTAGTACTTCAATTCTCGCTTGTCGTTCTGCTAGAACTAGCTCGAGCTGTAAGTCTCTAGCATTAAGAAGTATAAGTAGTGTCATACTTATGGAACGTATCTTATAAACTTATGCTATATGTTGTAGACCTAATGTTCCCCGACATTTTCCACTCAGTTTAACCCAAATAAGGAACACACCATTTAATTTATGACAAAAACACATACATTGTATTTGAACTTAGGCTACTCTTTAGTTTTACTTCAGATTAATATATTACAGTGGCGTGAAAATTTGTTTTAATTAACTGACGTCTCGTTAAATTTTTAACAAGAAATTAAGTGGTGGAGTTGAATGCTATGGTTTATATTTGAGCGGGTTGAGTTTTATCTTCGGATGAATTAAAAAAATAAAAAATAATAAAGCCCGATCCATCTATTCTTTATACGGAGGCAATTAAGTATACTCTCATTATTAATTGAAGACTCGACTGCTCACTCTGAATTCATGGGTGGAACTCTCTTAACGTTACTTGCGCGTGTCCTTAAACATAAATCATGGACCTTGAAGCCTCTAACATGGACTAACCGAATGGAAAGTATTTTTTAAATTAATCAACAACTGTTTTTATAAATATTTAAAACCAATTTATAGTTCTTGGAAAATGCGCCAGTACTTCGGTAATGGCGTTAAAGGGATGTACAACGCGTTATGTACGGAAGTGGGCGTGTCTAGAACTATATTTTGAAGTAGTAGCGTTACTAATTCCTGGAGTAGTGATTGGGCATTGTCACGTGACTCTAAGCTTGGAACAACTAGAAAATGTCGATGCCCATTCTCAACAATACGAAATTCACGGATGCCCATTAGAGAGCTCTATTTGACAAAAGATAACCATAGCCCCGCCCACAAACTAACACATTGTGCATCCCTTTAAAAGGGAGTATTCGACCCAGTCCCTATACACTTATAAAGTCCCTGCAGCTAGAAAAGTTACAACTGTTCTAAACGACAAAAAGATAAACTAAAAGCAAGTTGAACAACCCATTTCTAACTCTCTCGATCCCAAGAGGAATTTGCATGGACTACTTTCATTCTTATTAGAATTAACGTTACGTGATAATCCGCTTTAGCTTCCGCTTAATCGCAGACACCCCTTGAACGCGATTAAAACTCTCAAAGCGTAGGAAACTAGGAATTGTCGTCGGCGTGAAAAGAAGATACTACATTTACATTTAATTGGAGCTACGACAAAAGAACGAAACAAGGTATATCTTTGTTAAATACGCGGTGAAAAAGCTCTCTGTAGCTATATACTTTTTCACGTTAGTTTAAATAACCCAAGGCTTAAGTACTTTAGAGTGGTTGTTTTCGAAGAGAGATAGAGAGAGGGAGAGAGAGAATTCCAAAATATTTACAGAATCTCAAGATGGGGATCTTTGTCGTGAAAACGAAATCGCTAACACGTATAGTACAAGAGGGTTGGATTGTTCCTTGTTACTCAAAATAAATCGTCTTAACTTCACGATTGAAAGAGGAAAGTAGGGGTTACGTCAAGAATACATACAGCTACTAGGAATCATTCTGCTACATCCATTTTCACTCAACGTATCTAGGCGGATTTTATGGGAAGAACTAAGTCTTATGCATGACGAATTTTACCTGGCGAATTTATAATCTATCTCACCAAGAAGTGATATCTAGTTTACTAGGGAGAAGGTATGCCAAAGTATTCGCGCGCCATAGTCCCAGTCCCGCTTTCAAAATACAAGGGGGGACTTAAAGGGAGACCGGGCTATTTCGCCTCTCCTCAGTCGGAAAATACGTAACTTTCGTCATTCGTGTGGCGCTGACGTGAGTTTTCAAGAACCAATGAGGTGCTGGTTGTAATTTAGAGGCGGGGATTAACTCCGGACCTACGTTTGGACTGCAGATGAAGCTATAAAGGTGGCGAATTTATATCTTCTTCCTAATAAACTTGATATCACTTCTTGATCTCTCTGCACGTTGAGCCTTGCACGCGCGCCTAAGAACCCGCGACATCGTTGTTTGTAACGAATAATCCCCGATCATTTCGTTATATCGTTGTTATATATATATATATATATATGGGGCCACAATTATTCCAATTAGATGTATACATTCCTGGTTGCTATTTCAACACAAAACCTTCTCACAATGCGTATTTAATTTACGCCTATTCCAGATACATTGTAAATAAACCTGCTAGAAAAGAAAACACCCAAACCAAAACCAACAACGATGATGATTTGAAAAGTGTTTTCTTGGCATGCAATCGTACTGATCCCACGTTAGTTCCCGAGTATGGCGAAAGGTCAATATAGAAAGATAGATCGCAAACAAGATCCCCTTGCACACTTGCAGGCCGGAAGTGACCATCCACTTGTTGACCCAAGGAAGTAATAACAATTGAAAATCTTCCTTCCTTCCTTCTCCTTACTTTTAAGTCCCTCAACAGGCTTTTCCCTCTTCTATAGAGATACATTCCACAAAGCGATTTATTTCTCTCTCACTCTTCTCCTGGAAGAGGAGAGAGAGAGAGTCAGCCGGGAGAGAAATCAATCATAGGCCTAACTCTCATTGCTTGAAATACTCTCTCGCCTTCTGTCCAGCTCCTGTCAGGCTATCCCGGTAACAAGGAGATGAGAGAGGGCGTATCCGCCAAGAGGAACACAGAGAGAGAGAGAGAGATAGAGAAGGGGAGAGAAAGAGAGAGAGCTATTCTAAGCATCATCAACTTCATTCCTTATCCTAACTAATAAACAATGAGGGAGAGGGTCGAAGAGAGAGTTCAGAATGTCGGAATTAAGGATTTGACCTTTTTCGTATACAGGGTGTTTCCAAATGGTCTATCAGAAATTAAGGGGAGGTCATCTTACTGTGGGAAATCAATTTCGAGTAAAAAATGTAACATCTAAGGGTTACCGTTTTCAAGTTGTTTGGAGTGAGTGTTTTAGGGATGATCCCTTAATTAAATTAGAAATCATTGTGCGTACAGTTTCTTAATTAAATTTAAGGGGATATCCGTAAAATACTCCAATCAATCTTAACTTGAAAACGGTGCCCTTTTGTCAAAGAAGTCATATTTTCGACTCGAATTCAGTCACAGAACATGATCTCCCCTTAATTTCTGATAGACGTTTCAGAAACACCCTGTATAGCCAGCCAAAGGGATTACAAATTCAGCGCAAAGTTACCTCGCTCTAATACTCTATTTACCTCAATAGCTTAACTCTACTAGGCCTAGAGGATAAAGTCCGTGATGACAATCAAAATTACGTAGGAGGGCCCCTATAAGTCGAGGTATTAATTATCATTGACTTTGATCTTTTATCTAAATTTCGATATTTAAGCCTATCTGACAGCTATGCTTCAAAACTATAATTTTTTTAAGACTATTTACTAAGCTTATTATAGCCTCCAAAAAAAAAACATGACTCTGACAACTTTTTAATTAAGTCTAATATAAAGTTAATAATCCCGAGAACACATAGCACCCCCACCTGCAATATTAAAAACATCCTCTGTCAAATTTTAATTGGATACCTAATTACGTTTATAACAGCAACAACAAAATCAACATTAGTATTATATATTAATTGAGATGACACTAATTAAATATATAGTATAAACAATTAAATTAACCTCCTGAACTGAAAATGTCAGAACATAAAAAGAAAAATACGAATATATTTAAAAAAATATCGAACACGTGACCTTGCATATAGTAAGGTTGGGGGAGAGGGGCTAGGGGGTGAAACGTACATTAATTAAGAGAATGATTAAGCAGTCTTTTCTCGTTAGTTCGAGCTGTTACCGTATACTCCAATATGAGAGAGAGAGAATGACCAGCAACTAGCCAGCGCAGCCACCGGAAGAACAATAAAATGAGGGCCTTTGGAAGATGGGAAGCTTCAGCTAGGCGCCTTGGATGATTCTTTTGTTTCCCGTCGCTATCTCTCTACTCCATCATCTCATAAAGCATAAGTTTATAAGTGATATGTTCCTACCATAAGTATGACAATACCTATACAAGTTCGTAATGCTACTGAGAGACTTACAGCTCAAGCTAGTTCGAGGGAGAACGACAAGCGATAATTGAAGTACTACACTCGGTTAATTAGTTTTGCAGGACTTCCATCTTCCTGTTTAGTCTGCATTACTAAGCCTTTGACAGCGCCTCATGCACCAGGCGGACAGCGCCTGACCACCAGGCGTCGCTTTACCTCGAATCTATGACCTACTTCACTCACTTCATGACAAGCTCCAATTTGTAACCAGTGACAAACTTATGGATGGAACATATCTTATAAACTTATGATAAAGGGGATGATCAGAAGTGGAAGGAAGGATGCTGGAAGCTTGCTCTTTTAAACGCGGGCTAACCTTATTTCTTTGAACGGCGCCTTCATCAAATACTCGGAATAATAGCGGTAAAGAAGAGTTCTTCCAGCTTCCTTTTCTAAGTAGCAGAGCGCGCCTAACCAACAAGAAAATTATTATTTCCGATTCCTTTTAGGAATTGCGGACATAAAAAGAGTCATAAGATTGGCTGTATAGGTAACAGTTGGAACCGAGATGATTGGTCCGAGGCTTACGTAGACTTTAGAACTATTTTCTTATAAAGCGTAATAAATACAATTTATATTAAAGGGATTCCAAAGAATTAAGACAGGGGTAGGCGAGTAAAAATTATTTGAAATACGTCAGAGGCATCACGTGACCGAGTAGAGGTGTGGTTGTGCATGTGCATGTTCAAAGGAACTTGGTTCGTTTTATTTTGAAAACTATATAGTCTGCTTCCACGAATTTACTCGTGACGTCACACCCTCCTATCTCTTACCTCGACCATATTGGAAGTCGTCAGATTAAGCCATACAATTTAGACCCCCAATATTGACGTCACGTTCCCGTAGCTCCTCCCCTCTCAGTACCACTCTATAGCACTTCAGGAAATTGCCGTTGTAATCTTACGAAAAACAAGGACTATAGGTGTCCAGTCCTATTCCATGTGAAGTCTTTGGAATCTTGGCGTCACGTGGTGCCGCCTGTGACGTATTTCAAATAATTTTTACCCACTCGCAGCTACCTTCTTTGGAGAACCTTTAAGAAACGTCGAATTTGTTTCTAAGGATCACGGAAATATGTAGTTTGGTTTAATTCAATTCAATTCAGTTCTAGTGGGTGCTCCAAAACAGTGAGATGGTTTTATGGGAAATAAATTTTGAGTAGAAAGTTTTGTAACTTCTATACGACATTTTGCCCTAAACTAAGTAATGATCATTGGAGTGTTTTACTAATTCTGGGATAAACCATATAAACACTGACACCTTCTCTTTAAAAGTCATTTTTAATATTCTAGCCCACACGGTCTCATAAAAAAGTAAAAAAAACACAGCTAGAACTCATCTTAAATTTCCATTAGCGCACCTCATAAATAGGTTTGAATTATTTACCCAGAAAGGAAGAGCTTTAATTACTTTACTTATGGCCTCTATAACGACGACGATGGGTGGTTTTGTTTACGAGTGCGGAATTTGGCTTAATTTACATCCTTAGTCAAGTTTCTCAAGGAGACACGATAAAAAACAAATAAATCTTCATTGCCAAGGCTTAAGATATAAGAGACCTAAGCCTAACTGAATCATTATACAGGGTGTTTCTGAAAGGTTTGTCAGAAATGAAGGGCGATTATGTTCGTTTATTCGATTTCGAGATGAAAATGTAATTTCTAAAGCCGATTTTGCCACAAGGGACACAATTTTCAAGATAAGTTTAGAGTATTTTACAGAGTATGACCCCTTAAATTTAATTAAGAAACTGAACAGACAATTAATTCTAATGTAATTAAGGGGTCATCCGTAAAATACTCCAATTATAACTAAAAAATGGTAGCAAAATGTGACAGAAGTTACATTTTGGACTTATTGAAGTCGTACAAATAAAATGATCGCCCTTAATTTCTAACAGACCTTTCAGAAACACCCTATACAACCGTCATAAGAAGCCTTCAATAACTTGAAATCAGTGGCCCTTGTGGCAAAATGTCCTAAAAGTTAAGCCTACATTTTTGACTCAAAATGGATTTCCCATAATTTCTGATGTTCAGATCTTTCTGTAACACCCTGTATATTCAAGAAAACTAATTAACCCGAAAAAAAATGGGGAAAGTATAGCAAGGTTTACGAAGAATTAGGCTTAACGTTAGGGTTAGGTAGATTTTGGCGGTATTGGCATCCTAGCTTGCGCCGAAAACGGATTATACAGTAGGCCCTGATCCCAGGATCACAGAAGAGGAAACGAAGGATAGAGTAGAAACTATTAAAGGACATCCTGTTTCAGCTCGAGGAATAGTACAATATTTTTACACAACGCGAATTTGTACTGAAGACAGATCCCTAAAATATATACTTCTAAAATAGTATTTGAAAAAGCAGCAAAATTCGCCTTGCCTTTGGTATAATCTTAAGTTGAAAAACAGGCTTACGTAAAGCGAGTAAAAATGGCCAACAGCCGTAGGGTAGAACGCCCGTTAAAACAACATTTAGGTCTAATCCAAGAGGCTGGATACTAAACCATAAGCTTATAAGATATGTTCCTTTATATAAGTATGACACTTCCAATACTTCGTAATGCCACTGAGAGACTTACAGCTCGAGCTAGTTCTAGCAGAACGACAAGCGAGAATTGAAGTACTACACACTCGGTAGTTAGTTTTGCAGGACTTCCATCTAGGTCCTATTTAGTCTGTATACTAAGCCTTTGACAGCGCCAAAACCAGTCCTCCCTCGCTTTACCTCGAATCTATGACCAACCTCATTCACTTCACGACAAGCTCCAGTTTGTAATCAGTGACAAACTTAGTTTGAACATATCTTATGAACTTATGATAAAACGTAAAAGAATGCGATGGGAAATTTATATTTATATCAAAATTAGGTCAATTTAAACTCATTTCAAGTTAATTAACACAGAAAACACTAGAATATCATATTAATTAAATAATTAATTAATCAATGACGTTAGAACTGTCCGACACCTCGCCTAAATCTTTGCCCCGTTAGTGTGGGAGTAACGACAAGAAAGGAACCAATTTAATAACCCTTCCGCGACCAATTACATCTAGTTACCGAAATTAACAAAACTCAACCACGAAGGGGGGTTATGGAGGGGGGGACTCATCGCTTACGCAACTTCCGCCGACGTTACGTAAAAAAATCATCATCATCCTTGGTGCAGTGCGTTTCGGTTCAAACCGGAAATACTTCGTTACTAGCTTCATCCCTATAAAGCCAATGTTAAAATCATTCCAAACTGTTCATGCACCCTTAAAAAAAACTCATTTTAACTTTCACCCACACAAAAAACAGTTTAAAAGTTTTGATAGCATAAAAAACTATATCACAGAAGCTAAAGTATGGTGCTATGTCTTTGGAACCGTTTTATAGCGAAACCCAGGAATGCATACAGCCAATAGGAATCTTTGCTAATTTCTACGCGGTTTTTGTGGGTATACCGGGCTTGAGAACTTACTATCAGTCACGCCTCATAATTTTCAAATGGCGTCTTTCTAACTGTAATTTCATTGGTTGGTAGTAACACGTGCTCATAGGCACGCGCTTTCAAGGTTCAACGTGCAGCGTGATAGATTATTCGTCATACATAATGATTAGCCTATAGTTCCTCCCACAAAATCCACCTGTAGATACGTTGAGTAAAAATAGATTCAGCGCAATAATTCCTAGTAGCTGTATGTATTCCTGGTGAAACCCATTATTTTTGTGCTTCGTAAAAACAACGAGGGTAAAAAGTATTTTATTTTTTTTTTATGTTGAAAAAGTGTTGTTTTAAACTTGTTAGTTGATAATAAAATCTCTTACATATGGTTTATCTCCGAAGTAAAAAAAAACTAGGCCTTGATTATAAGGCTAAGGTCGTCTCGACTTCAAAAACAAAATTAAGAACTTTTTCTTCAAACATATCTCGAGGATTTATTTATGACTCCATCACTAATTCGAAGGTTTCCTCTTCGTAACCAAAAGAAAAAACCACACATTTCAACTGCATTTCTAAACCTAAATCATTTGCAGTAATTCCAAAGGTTTCCTAACCAACTGTTTTTCTAAGTATCCGATTTTATTTATTTTTTGTCTATGAAGGGATGTCCAAACTAAGCATGTGGCTTATTTAAACATGCAGGTGGGTCCCTTTACAATGCATAGAGGGGTGAGGCCCATATGCCACAGCTAACCGACAGCGCCCTATACTAACTATTATCGTTAACCTCCGCAGGATTCTAAATTGAATAAATTTATGCATTCCTGCATAGGATTAAAAGATATGTTCCTACCATAAGTATGACACTACCTATACACGTTCGTAATCCTAATGAGAGACTTATAGCTAGAGCTAATTCTAGCAGAACGACAAGCGATAATTGAAGTACTACACTCGGTTAGTTAGTTTTGCAGGACTTCCATCTAGGTCCTATTTAGTCTGCATTACTAAGCCTTTGACAGCGCCAAAACCAACCTGGCGTCGCTTTACCTCGAATCTATGACCTACCTCATTCACTTCATGACAAGCTCCAGTTTGCAACCAGTGACAAACTTATCAGTGGAACATACCTTATGAACTTATGATTCCTGGTAAAATTTACGATTTAAATTAGACTTGCCCTTTAAAAATGGCCTAGCAGCGTGCATCAACACCGAGGATGAAGAGAGTGAGAGAAAGAGAGAGTGTATCATGCAGTCATTTAAAGCGCGAAGGAGGAAGAAGCGTTTTAGTTATTAATTTTTTTCTTTTAATTTTTTTTATAACCGCGACATATGTATCAAAGGATCTTGAAAGGTTGCCGCCAACCCAAGACAATAATTAATGTTTCGAGACAATTTACGAAAGAATTGAGTCGCTCCTCCAGCACCGAAATTTAAACACTATATCTTACGTCATAGAAAAGAACAATGAAAGGTTTTGTAATTCTGATGGCTTCCTCTAGGACGTTTTCTTTTATAACCCCTTAACCCTTTCCTTAACTCCTTTATAAAATATAGTGACGGTAAATGCAGTAAAATGGCAAAAACGTTTTAAGAGAATTCGAAGCTCTTGGACCCCAGGGTCCATTTGATCCTTTAAGTTTAAGCTCAGCTCAAAAGGAATTTGAGATATATGGAATAAACTTTCTAAGAAGTTTTAGAAAATTCTTTGAAATTGATTTTGCAATGATGTTCAAGGTTTAAGGCAAAATGATTTGAAAATATCTTTATAATAGGCTAATTGTCAGGTTATCTAATTTCTGATAAAACTATCAAAGAAGAGGGTATACAGGATAAGTCTGGCATTGTTCTTTGGGAAATCGATTTTGAGTCGAAAATGTAACTTCAATCGCCATTTTGCCACAAGAGACACTGTTCTCAAGTTAAGATTGGATGGTGACCCCTTAAATTTAATTAATTGAAACAGGAAGACAATGATTAATTAATAATTTAATTAAGGGGTCATCCCTAAAACACCCATCAAATCATAACTCGGAAACAGTAATAGTGTGGCAAAATGGAGATAGAAGTTTCATTTTCGACTCAATATCATGCACCCAAAGAATTTAATTTATGGCAGAAACACCACAGGCTTATGGAAAAACCCCTGTATAGTAAATGATTAGTTCTGTCATTGCAATTCCTGGAAAGTGTTAAGCACCTTCTAAAGCTTTCCTAGAATTTCCATTGAAATATTATAAAGGGTTTCCCAGAATTCTAAACTATACATAACCAACAAAAAACACGGCGAAAAAAATGTCCATAAAGTAATTCTACTTATTACAAACATGGTCCAGGGAACAAGACTGTCAAGACATGAAAAAAATAAAGTAAATAAATCGGTTTTGGTGCCAAGAAGCTTGCTTGGCTTCCGAGTTCCGACGCTTTAGTTTGATTGAGAGACAGATTGTGCGCCAACCAATACATCTTAAGTTCTAGAATCGAACGAGAGAGCTAAGGAAGGAGTGAAAGTGTGGCATGCAGTTTCTTTCACCTTCGCAACACTTAAGATGAAATCAATATATTGCCACCAAAATGTAGCGAAAGGACACACAAGGCAAGAAGAAGAAAACTAAATAAATAAATAAAAAAAAAGGATGGAATGAAAGTGATTGGGTGATAGGGTGTTTCCACTAATGGAAAGAAACCAGAACTTTACACCAGTCGAGAGAAAAAGTCTTCACTTGTCGGGTATAGAATGATAAACCAACATCATAAGTTCATAAGATATGTTCAACTGATAAGTTTGTTACTGGTAACTTAGAAACTGGAGCTTGTCATGAAGTGATTGAAGTAGGTCATAGATTCAATCTCGTAAAGCGACGCATGCCTGGTTTCGGGGCTGTTCAAAGGTTTAGTAAAGCAGACTAAATAGGAACTTAGATGGAAGTCCTGAAAAACTAACCAGCCGAGTGTAGTCATTCAATTCTCTCTTGTCGTTCTGTTAGGACTAGCTCGAGCTGTAAGTCTCTCAGTAGTATTACGAAGTATAGGTAATGTCGCCATACTTATGGTAGGAACATATCTTATAAACTTATGCCAACACCATCACCAAAAACTTTTAAGGAAGTAAACTATCAACTAATCGATAGATAAAATGAAATAGAAATAAAAAATAAAACTTCCGTTGATGAAATATGGCGTTGATTACCTGCCAGTACCTTCATCTCCTTTCTATGGAGCCTGTTGCTAATAGCATAAGTTTATAAGTGATATGGTCCAACCATAAGTATGACACTACCTATACTTCGCAATGCTAGAGATTTACAGCTCGAGCTAGTTCTAGTAGAACGACAAGCGAGAATTGAAGTCCTACACTCGGTTTGATTTGCAAGACTTTCATCCCCTCTTTGACAGCCCCTCACTCACTTCATGAGAAGCTCCAATTTGTAACCTGCGACAAACTTATGGAACAATAATTAATGATATTTGATAAGGTGCTATGGGATTTTCAGTCTGTAAAAAAATTACTTCCGAACTCGCAGAAACTCAACTAATGAAAAGAAAAGTTGAAAACTAACCTATAGTACATTAACTGCACGTGGTATAGTTTATTTGACCTGGGACCAACAAACCAAACTACTTAACCAGAGTAAAAAGTTAGAAAGGTAAAGAAAATTATAGTGAACTCTTAAATGACTGTCGTCCATTTCACAGGTAATTCTGGCACATTCAAGCTAAGTTTGAACGGGTTACTTTAATCCATATAAAGGTTATAACATCGCGTATCAATCCGCCAGCGTTCTCTAGTTTTAAAGCATATCCGAGGAACGAAAGTATAGCAAACCAGTTTCCGATTTGCGGTTAGTTTCCCATAACAGGGTTGTTATAAATTTTACAGATTCCCTACAACTTATCCAAGACCTGGAATTACATTTTCAAAATCGCTGAATTTCCAGGATGTAACAACCCTGTCTGTTACTAGGATTGAAAATACGGGCGGCAGGAAAAGGAAGAGGAAGAGAGGATGCCTTCGGAAGTTCAAGAGGAAATATCCCCAGAGAGAGAGTGAGAGGAACTACATCCGAAAAAGGCATCTCTAAAAACCTTCAAATGATAATGGCGTGTGAAAATTGAACGTCGCATCTCACCTTAACTTCCCCTTCTCCTTTTTAAGGAGGTGTAAAGGGTTTGCAACCGAAATAAATTTTAAAAGCATGCCGCACGACTCGATGTTTAAAATAAAAGGCCAACTCAACAGCAGCGTTAAAATTGATTGAAAACTGTTTTAAAAGGTGGAGAAAAAAGGTTACAGAAAAGAGCGATGTACGTCGAACACTAGCCATATCTGATGGGAAATGTTTTTTAAGATATTTTCATATTGAGTGTGAAATTGTTAAGACGAAGTTTCCGACACCTTATAAGTTTCAAAACCTACGACGTCGAACACTAGCCAGATCTGATGGTAAATGTTTTTGAAGATATTTTCATATTGAGGGTGAAATTGACAAGATAAAGTGTCCGACACCTTACAAACACACACTCGCCTCCGTTTCACGACTTTAACTTTCTCATTTTCAATAATCGATTTAACAATTAATATATCACACACAGCGATACCATCAAACATAATTAAAAAAGAAGCGAGAGTAAACAATAAGGTAAAGGTGGCTTACAGACAGGATGTGAAAAGTATAGGATCAACTCCCTTGGGTGCTAAAACACATTACATGTTTAAATATTAATGAACTGTATATTTTACACGACTGGGCCATGTATTTTTGACTTAAGTATTAAAGTAGTTCTTTCAATATTAGCATAATAGAACTTTTTCTTTCTGTACCTCTAGCCAGGAATGCCACAGCTACTAGGAATAATTACGCTACATCCATTTTCACTCAACATAACGTATCTAGGCGGATATTGCGGGAGGAGCTATAAACTAATCATAATGCACGACGAATTTTATCACGTGAATAATCTATCTCGCTGCCTGTTTCACCTTGTGAATGCGCGCCTAGGAACACGTGTTACTATCAACCAATGAAACAACAGTTAGAAAGACGCTATCAGAATTATGAGGCGTGACGGATAGTAAGTTCTCAAACCCGAAATCATAGAAATAACGAAGGGCATAATTATTACAATTAGCTTTATGTATTCCTACTATAGACAATTTAACATTTAAGAAAGTTAGTGGATACGCTAGGCCTAATTCGTGAGTCACTGCGGTGTATAGTCGGTTTCTCATTTGGCGGGAAAAACAGAATAAAGGGTCAAAGGTACATTCACGAGGCAATTATTTTTCTACGTTTCTATACCCCGGGGCGGTATATTGATAATTATCTATAGACGTAAATTATTTCAGGGCGTTTAGGTAGGTACCCAAGATAAAAGTACCTTTGTAATACTAACCTAACCTATCTAGTTGTTTTATGAGTTTATATTGTTTAAGAGAAACACTGCCAATTAAGAGAGGGTTTTCTGATTGAAAGAAACGCCCGGTTTTTATAATTATACAGAAATTGTAATATTATGTCTTTTCCATTCAACTGTCTTTGTAACTTCTATTGTTATTCAATATTGAGTAGTTAGTAAAGTAAATGTTTTGACTTCTTTTTTAAACTTAGATTAAATAAAAAGAAATACTAAAGTGTGATAAGAAGTTGTCTTAAACTTAAATAAAATTATTGTTAAGAAACATAATAAAAACATTCTTGCGTAATGATACAGTAGAAAACGATTAGAAAAATGTTTGATTATAGAATAATTCAATCATAGAAGACTTATTGTTTAACTCATTAACATTGGTTTCAGTTAACCCTTTTTACCTCTCCGAGTGACGTATGTCACGGAGAGGTTCTAATTTCGACGTGTCTGTCTGTCTGTCTGTCTGTCTGTCCGTCTGTCTGTCCGTCTGTCCGTTGTTACACCCACGTGACCGCGTTCGCAGTTTGCAAATCGGAGCAAACGTGTATTCAATTTCCAGACCGCATTTACAGTCCCGGAAATTGTATTCCACTTACAGGTTATTACTCCATTGCCTGTCTAACAACTCTGTTCATTTGTCCACCCCACATGGACACCAGTCTGAACTTACTAGCTTCTAAACACCACCATCTTCTAGTCTTTCGCCCATTCCACATGGACACCAGTTTCTACTTACTGGCTTCTAAACACCACCACCTTCTCGTCTTTGTCCATTCCACATGGACACCAGTCTGTACACCTGGCTTCTAACACCACCATCTTCTGGTCTTTGTTTTTGTCCATCCCACATGGACACCAGTCTGTACACCTGGCTTCTAACACCACCATCTTCTGGTCTTTGTTTTTGTCCGTCCCACATGGACACCAGTCTGTACACCTGGCTTCTAACACCACCATCATCTTTAAGGTTAAGACATACGCGGCGATCGGCTAGGGTTACGAGAAACGTCTAGCCTTCCAATGGAGGGGTCTTCCTCCAAGGTTCACGCAATTGCGATGTTCTTATCTACAGCTGCGGTTCGAATCCTTTATATACTACCTATTTTAGTAAGGCGAAGCAACCGGCGTATGCTTCATTTCAAACGCCAATATTAGTCAAGTCTCTCAAGAATGTTTAATTGTTCTTTTTTAAAGCGATGTAACGTTCAATAAGGCGAATAACTAACGAAGAAAATATTAAATATTAATTATATTTATTTTAATATTTAAGATAATCTTGTTTCTCAATTCAAAAGTCTACTTAATACGGAAAGAGTTAAAAAGCAGTCTATTTTATTGTCTGTGTGTGTCCGTCCGTTATTACACTAGTGCCGCAGTGCGCTGCGTTAGAAGTTCGTTTTGCTTTGATGTGTAAAGAAATCCTACAGAACCATAATATTCCCTTTATCCTTAATATAAAGTGAATATGATGAAATATTTTTCGTAATTACGATGCATTTAGTGCTTTTGTAGCTTTAAAGCTCTGTTTCATTTTGATATTCCAAAGAGTTTTTTTAATATTATTATTTGAAATGGCTGTTTATATATTACTTAAGCTATACTACATCTGTATATAGAATAATCCTTGGTTTAGTAATTTCATGAATAAAGCTAAGATCTAGACTCCGGCGGTCATATCTAGTATTACTTGCAATAAGCTTAGTGAAATGTAGAGTAAATAATTGAGGCCTGAGGTGAAGTAAGCTTTGGGTTTTGATTTTCGTGTCTGAAATGAAGAGACATCAACGGTTCAGAGTGAGCCGAAAGTTAAATACACTCTTAATTAATCAGGTTAAGATTTTATAATAGAAGAAAAGATGATGGTGGCAATTAGATTGGTAGGGCTAAGCTACAGAGTTTTTTCTCTTTATGGTGCGCATTGACTATCAGTGCGTCTAGCTACAATTTAGCTTTGGTATTATTTAACGTTAACACTCATGTTGGCAAACTAAGAATATTGTTGAGGTGAGACGAGACGATGGTGTTTACACTGCTAACCAGTTGTGAATGTAGCTATCAGATTATAGGGTAAACAGCTGAAGCGTAGACTTGTTTGGCGTCCAAACATTTCCTGTTCTTTTTGCCATTAACTGATTTCCATGTGTCCAAGATTTATCCTTATTGGAAGTAAAATGTCGTCTGCTTTACTGTATATTCGCTATGCTTGGAATACTGCTTCAATATTTCGTAAATTTTTACTTCAAAAAAGAGAAATAATTCCATATCTAGGTAAAAAACTTTGTAGTAGTAGACCTCTTGACTCGGAGAGGTAATATTTTGGTTTTCCCAACTTGTTTACAGACTATAAGATCGCAAAGTTGTGATTAGAATTGTTAAGTTTGATAACTGTGATAATAATATTATACACATTATCAGGAATTCATACAACCCCTAGGAATAATTGCGCATGCTACATCCATTTTCACTCAACGTATCTACGGGGATTTTGTGGGTAGAGAAATTAACGGTCGGGTGTACAATGATTTTTATTAGCTCTACATGTATGTATTCCTAATATTATTGATAATAATATTTATTGAATTTTGGAACTTATCACGAAAAAAGGGGAGAGTTTTGATGTCGGTCGTTATTTTTAAAGCGGTTCCTTTATCATTATCAAATTACCAAATTTTTTAAGACCTTCAACTATTGCTGAAATTTCAATTTTTGACAAACCCCAATTAATAAGCTCCCTTATCATTATGACTAGACGAAAATAAAAAATAAAAAATAAGATCTGGGCATAGCTTATAAAGTTCCTAAGTTAGATATTGTCGTGTCATCGGATAAAATTGAATTGATGTAGAATATACGTTGTGGTAAACATTGGCGCCTATTTTCGGTTACGTTAAAAAGACTGAAGTAGAACTTACCGCCACCGTTCTTATAGCACAAGTATGGAAACCTCCAGACATTTCCCAGACCTATGGCGTAACCAACGCAGGACATAAGAAAGTCCAATTTTCCGACCCATTTACCCCGATCGGGTAGGTCATCGTCTTCGATACCTTCTTGACTATCCGTGCTGACCTTTCCCTCTCTCAATAAGGCCGAAGACGCCGCGCTGGCCTGTGTGGGTGACACTTGTTGAGACCCACTACCACCATTCGCTGGAAAACTGTTCATTTCAACGTGTAGTTTGTCCTTTTCCGACATTTTTCTTTTCCTTTTAACTTCTCGATAAAAGCAACTTCTTTATTTTTCACTTTTCCGTCCGTCTTCTTTGACGCAACAAGTTATAAAAAGTATCAGACGAACCAATGGGGGGAAATTCGCGGACTAGATACTGAACCAGAGAGAGAGAGATCGAAACCGCGGGAAATAAAACCCAAAGAAATGCGCGCAAAATTGATCAGTAAGGTATCCTCATCAATAACTGTACACAGACACACTGGCACCGATAAATCAAAAAAAAAAATTTCAATCCCGAAATTGAACCACTGTTAATTAACAACCTGGTCCCGCTATGGATAACGAAAAATTAACTCGACCTGGCGATCTACGACCCTTCATGATGAACTTATTTCACTTATCAACTTCAACACGAGTATCTTAATAATTTAAGAGTTAAAATAGAAAAAGAAACACCGGCGACTTTAAGTAACTTAAAGTAATCTTTATCGGTTTTTCTATTTCTTCTTTTCGCTTTTCTGAATCTCGTGATGGTTAAAAGGTTCACTTCGTTTGGTATGTCCCCCGTTTAGAGAGGTTCACTTCGGACTGGAGCGGATATTGTAGCGATACAAGAGCTCTCCTCCGTGTCCGTTGGGTTACCCAAGAGCCGGGAGAGAGAGAGAGAGACAGTAGAGATGAATGTATGTTGGAAAGGAAGCTGGGATGAGCCCGGAGGATGGAGAAGGGTGGGAGTGGAGTGGTGGGGACGAGAGAGAGAGTGCCAGAGAGCAAATACAGAAAAGATAAGCCGTACCAGTGGCTCCCTCTCTGTTGATTCTCGGCTTGCAGGCTTGCACGACTGGAAAGGATTTCCCCTCCGTTAACCATTGGAGGAGAGACGTGGGATGGAGTAGAATGTTCATGGGTCATATGCGGCAGTGAAAGTACCCCAGAGTACCCAAGATGCGCACGCTCCTACTTGGATTGTTAAGCGCTGCCGCCTAGCGTCATTTGATAATATAGATATTTCGGTTGTGACGTCAACGCCGAGGTAAAACTTCATGGGCTTCGGTTTGGCAGTGGACGGCCATGTTTGGTTCTATGGGGAAACAGCATGGGTGACGTCACACTAACACTTCTGAGATAGCTCTATAGAAGGTAGTTCTTACGAATTAGCTTCTATTTTTAAGACATAGGGGGCAGTTTATACGTTTTCGTACCAGCGTACGACCCTACCAAATCGCTCTCCACTGAGGATGCTGGGAGGACTTAGTTGGCGTTCCGAAGATGGGTAAGGTACAGAGCTAGGCTACTTTATAGGTATGGGGATTTCTACTACTCCATCGTATTTCATTCCTCCGAGGTTAACTCAGCTACTCCTCGCGACCAGTTCATCCATCCATGAATCGATTCGAAGGTGGAAAGGAAAAGCCAACGCTTCAACAGTATGGGAAAATTCTTGGTTTTGCTAAAATAGGTAGTGATGTGACTGCTGCGGTTTATTCTCTATTTTTTTCCTTTTTTTCATCCTCATCATCGATTTCCTTTTCATTTCTCCCGAATCCTTTTTACCACTCACTCTCTTCCTTAGAAGTATAATTTCGAGAAAGAATAGGGCATATTTTCCCTACTGAATACTTATTCCATATGGGCCAGGAATACATAAAGCTACTAGGAATCATTGTTATCCCGTTCTATTTTGTACGCACATTTTGTGGGCCGGGATTGAGATCTTATTATTCATTGTGATACATCCGTTTTCACTCAACGTACCTAGGGCGGATTTTGTGGGAAGAGCTAGACTAAAGGTGGAATTCATAAACGTAGGACGCAACGCGATGTAGTAAAGGCGAAGGCAGGGCGTCGTGTGCAGCGCCTGTACTACATTGCGCTGCGTCCGACGTTTATGAATTCCACCTTTAGTCTATCTCTTCCCACAAAATCCGCCCTAGATGAGTGAAAACGGATGTAGCACAATGATTCCTATTAGTCGTATGTATTCCTAAAACCAACAATATAAAGCATTGTGTGTGGAAAATATTTTTTTTCCAAGTATCTAATGGCTAAGGATCGAAGTTCGGCAAGGGAAATATTGAAATTAATTTCCCATATTTTTCATAGGGAAATATGAGATTACAAATGAAAGTCGGTTGGTTTCAAAAGGTGCAATTTTAAAGCTATTATCGCGAGACACCGGCTACAGAAATATCAATTAGCAGCACCCATTTGTGTTATTTAAAGATAACTTAGCGTCATTAAATGTTTGTAGATAGAGGCAAATTTGTTGAATGACCGAAACACTTAATCACGGGGTTATTGTTGTGTATATTTAACCCTGTTTTGCAATCGTAACATTGCTTTTCGAAATTGTAACAAGATATTCGTTGTACAACTTAGTAAAAAGGTTTAATTAGAAGCATAAGTTTATAAGATATGTTCCTACCATAAGTATGACACTACCTATACTTCTTAATACTACTGTGAGATTACAGCTCGAGCTAGTTCTAGCAGAATGACAAGCGAGAATTGAAGTACTACACTCGGTTAGTTTTGCAGGACTTAGTTTCAGCTCGAGGAATGGTACAATATTTTTACACAACGCGAATTGTACTGAAGACAGTTCCCTAAAAGATACTTCTAAAATTGTATTTGAAAAAGCAGCAAAATTCGCCTTGCCTTCGGTACAATCTTAAGTTGAAAACAGGCTTACGTAAAGCGAGTAAAAATGGCCAACAGCCGTAGGGTAGAACGCCCGTTAAAACAACATTTAGGTCTAATCCGAGAGGTTGGACACTTAACCATAAGCTTATAAGAAGTATGACACTACCAATACTTCGTAATGCTACTGAGAGACTTACAGCTCGAGCTAGTTCTAGCAGAACGACAAGCGAGAATTTAAGTACTACACTCGGTGGTAAATTAGTTTTGCAGGACTTCCATCTAGGTCCTATTTAGTCTGTACTAAGCCTTTGACAGCGTCTAAAACCAGGCGTTGCTTTACCTCGAATCTATGACATACCTCATTCACTTCATGACAAGCTCCAGTTTGTAACCAGTGACAAACGTATGGCCAACATATCTTCTGAACTTATGGTTAGAAGAATAATAATTTGAAGTTCATAGCGATTCTTTTTTTTTCGCATTTTGAATTAAGTATTTGAATGAACATTCAAGTTATCTCCTTCTGGAGGGTGTAAAACTAGGCTCTACGCAAAAGTTTCGTTTAAAAATTACGCACAAAAGCTCATTGTGCGTTTGGTTGGAATAGGTCGCGTGGGGGTGGATGGTAAGCTAAATTTCGTAGGACATTTTTTTAGCAACGCGTATAGGGAGTCGCGGACCTTTTTTTTGCTAACTACCGGTACCGTTTTTTAAGAGGAAGGCTTCAATTGAGTTCCTTTATTAGAGGGCAGCTGCCTCACGCGCACCACACCACGGAGTCAGCTAAAAAAGAGCATCTACCTCGGGGGTATTACATTCAAACTATTAATAAGCCTAAATTCAATATCAAAGAAGGGATCTTTTGTATAATATCAAAGATAACTTCTTCGGCGCTCATAGGGTGTTTGTAAACATTGATAACTTGGGCCTTAATAGACCATTCCATTAATTACTAGCAGAGAAATGTTCCAACACAAAGGGAGGGAAGTCGCCATCTTGGGTTATTTCCTTGACAACGCCAGACGGAGCCACGCGAAGGGAGACTAGCTGACATCATAGGGGAGTAGACACTTTAGCCTTTACCAATACACCACTTCGACATTCTGTTGTGCGCATGTCCGATGCCCCGCGCTCGAAGTGCCACAAGGGCAAAGACTGGAAACTGCTCTTTGTTACCCCTACTAGCAAAAGCGCAACCCCACGCGGTTTTTTTCCCTGCCCATCTTAATAAGTACTAGTTCTCAGTAGCCCGCTGTGGCGCCCTAGGTAATGTCAAAGTGGTGTATACGCAAGGGAATATCACACCAACTTTTTACTATTCATTTCCCGGTTTTGTCCCATATGATTTTGTACAACACATATCATTATTGGTTAAAAAATGACGTCTGCTTTACTGTATATCCTTTATGGAGGCATAGAGTGGTATTTAAACAGGGGTAACCAAGTGTCTACCAAGAAAACTAGAGTGGCCGGAAGTAGCTCCATAAAATTTAACGAGAAACTCTCTACTCCTCTACTGTGTATCCTCTATGCCGACAAGCACTGCCTCTAGCGGTGTTTCTCGGCGACAGGGAAATAACCCAAGAAGGTGACCTCCCCGCCCCTTTGGCGTGTCCTTTTGGAATTAATAAGTCCAGGTCAAAGTTAGCCCCTCGAAGTCGACCTCCCTGCCCGTGGCGTGTGCTTTTGGAATTAATAGGTCCAGGTCAAAGTTAACCCCACGAAGGCGCTCTCTATAACGAGTACGGTCTTCACGGACTCCAAGGTTGTCTAACTAAGAGTTATAACTATAAAATTGGTCTCAGGGTTAATAGCGAGGTCATGGTAACTTTTGGAAAGAGTTAAAACCTTCTTTAGAAGAAATAAACGTAGTTTTCGGGTATTTTGAGCGCACAGAGACATTGAGAGAGTAAGTTAGAGCCAGGAGGAAGAGCGCAATGAAGTTCAATTAAGAACCGGCACAAAAAAAACCACGGCCCTTTTTTTGGCTACAAAAGTTACAAGCACCAAAAGGGTGGGTGGTGAGAGCGGCGAAAAAACGGCGTGCACCAATTTGCGGGGGAGGACACCCCATCAGTAGTCCGACAGAGACAAATGATGCGGAGAGAAATCATCATTTGAAGGCTCCGCGAATAGGGGTGACTGGGGGTTAAAGATAAAACTAAAGCGAAATTGCCTGTAAAAGAAATTAGGAACAAGGCAAAATGGGATGGGATCATACCCGAACTATTCGAACTTTCCCATAAGCTAACATTCATACATTTTTATGTCCCCAATATTCTCATATCCCTTCGGAAAACACGTGTTATTATAGTCACGAACTGTAGTTTCAGATTTCAAACAGCGCGCCATAAAAAAAAAGAAGTGAACTGAACCAATCTACGTTTCAAAATGGCGGCCTTCATATAATCTCAAAACACAGCGCTTTCAACCTTTACTCGCCAATTTTAAGCTTTAAATTCGTATATTGAACCTGACTTTGATTTGTTACTAATAAAGGGTAATCCAACGCAGTTGATATTAAGTAAAATTTGACTTAAAATTAATTTTCCATAACAATTTCAATAAATTTTTAAGTATTTCTCTTAAGCCTTGGTCCTACATCATAGGTTGGGAAGATGTTTGCCTTTCGAAATGCATTAAATATGTGTCGTCAAACTACAAATAACTTGACTAAAATGCATAGTATACATAATACAGCTTCAAATAAATTCCCATTAATTCCCATTGTTATTGAGCAAACTGGAAGAGGTGAAAGAGCCTATGACATTTACTCAAGATTATTGAAAGAACGGATTATTTGTGTAATGGGACCTGTAAGTCTTTTGGTCTAAAACATTTACAAAAATAGGTATAACAATAGATGATGCTAACAGATTACAGATGAGCTTTCAAGTTTGGTTGTAGCTCAGTTATTATTCTTACAATCTGAGAGTAGCAAGAAACCCATTCATATGTACATAAATAGCCCTGGGGGTTCTGTAACTGCTGGTTTAGGAATTTATGATACAATGCAATATGTTTTACCACCAATCACTACATGGTGTGTGGGTCAAGCTTGCAGTATGGTAATTAATTAATCTTACTTAACTCTAAATTATTCTAAGTCCCGATAAACTCATTGTTTCAGGCTAGCTTATTACTATGTGCTGGTACTCAAGGTCTAAGACATTCACTCCCAAACTCAAGAATCATGATACATCAACCCTCTGGTCAAGCAGCTGGACAAGCTACTGATATTCAAATTCAAGCTGAGGAGATAATTTACCTCAAGAGTAAAATAAATGCCTTATACGCGAAACATACTAAACAACCAGTTAAAACAATTGGTTTGTTATTTTTCTTCTTCTTACGATTAGCAAAGTTAATTATCTTGTTAATTGTGAGTTTGTTACAGAGGACAATATGGAAAGGGATAAATTTCTATCCCCAGAAAAGGCCAAAGAATTTGGTCTAATTGATCTAGTTTTAGAACACCCACCTTCCATGATTCAAAGCAAAGAAGAAACTAAACCCCAAGTCTAATTAAGTTTTTTTTTCTAATTAGGGAATTAATAAAATAATTTCATTGAACTTTCAAATTGTGTGACTTATTTCTTACATAGTTTCGGTTTCTGTAATATGCTATATCACTCACAGAAAAAGTTTCAACCCATTTTATGAAATCAGTGTACTTACCCTAAGCCTTGGTCATTGTCAACCTCCATTTTGCAAATTCTTCTATTAGTTAACACTTTTCTAATGTTCTGATCTATTCCTTAGATTAAATTAAGTCTTAAATTTCATTACGCCTTATAATACCTCGATAATTTCCGTACTTTTAAGAGCAAATCCATTATTGCTTGTTGTTGCGGCGCTTCAATTCTTTGAAAATTCACAAAATGGCGGGAACAGTGTCGCCTAGATCGCGTCCGTAATTGGTCGCTTCAATAGCCAATGACATCCATTTTCTCAAAACGCGGGAAAATTCAAAATATCTAAACGCACGTGAGACGATTTTTCATTATTTTACAGATATTTATTTTATTTTTTTTTTCGTAATAAATTCTGTATCAACTATTTTTACAAATAAAAAAATATATATAGTTTTCAACATGGCGTGGCACCTTTTTTTTTTGTAAATTCATTTTTGTTTACACAATCTTCGTAAAACGAAAGGCTACTTACGAAAAAATACAAAAAATGGCCATAAATTTTCTCCGTAGCTTTTCCGAAGATGTAAAATTTATATTACTATACCGGAAATACATGGAGGGAAAAAAAAATAACTTTTAATCATTTTCTCCATGTATTCCAATCTATACAAATATTAATTCTCACAGTAAACTTGACGAAGCATCGTTAAACTAAACGCAAAATTAAATATAATCTTGCCAATATAATAGACACTGTTCTAAGACACTTTAGACGAAACTACGTATTCTTTTGTGGGCGTTGAAAATAATAGAATAAATTATAATAACCTGAATAACTACGAGGAGGGTTGGGGGAAAGATGGTAAATCATAATTATAAATTCTAAAAACATGTACGAATATTTTTTTTTCTTTTTTTGTTTTTAATTCAAGTCCTAGTGAAATTTGGCTGTATTTTTCAGAGGGCAAAATAACTGACGCGAATCACAGTATCACACGTCGAACTGGGGGTGATACACTGGTGTTGATCATAGGAGTATTTATCAGCGCTTTAATCATAAGCAAGTAACTTAAGCCTTCGACTATTACATAACCACCATAAACGAGGCTCTGTCAAATTTGAACCAAGTCCACTTCCAAAGCTCAGAATTATTAACTTTCAGACGCCAAAAGAATTGGTTAAGTTACGAACTTACGATTGGTCCAACTAACAACATGATTTACCACGACAATAAGAATTATTGCAATGAACTCCTTAATCCTTAAAATCGTGGTAATTTTCTAAGATTTACATTTTTCCTAATCTAACAAATTTCTCCGTAGATTTTTGGAGGAATGTAAACCGCGGGGGGTTCGAACAAGATCAAGTCTTATTAACCATTTTCAAATTTGAAATATTACCCATACATATCTTTCAAGGGAAAATATTGAAAATGGTAAATAGATTTAAAACATCTTGTTGAAGAGACTCGGCGCGGAAAACCCGGGTTTTGTTGCTTTGCAAGGCGCGTATGCATAGAGATATTGCTTCAATTGCGAAATTGCTCGATTTCTGTCGAATAAAATTGCAATTGCGCAATTGCCAGACGTTCAACATACTCTTTTCTGTTGAACAAAGGACACTATGGACAAAACTATACGCGCTTGGTCTTTGGATTGTGGTTTTAATGATTGTTCGTACGAAAATATTTGGGGTTTTTAATCTCATCTGCTTCGATGTATTCACCGGCACACATCCGAAGTTCATATCCTGTCATTCATTTTTTTATTTGTAAGGGAATCCACCATGAACGGGATCCTCTTTCCAGTAACGTAAATCGACTTGCGGTAAGTCCTCGCAACGAACACGAGGGTTACTGATTGAAAGACACGAACAAAGATTGAAATTTCTATCCCTTCACTTTAACTTAACAAGCAACCAACCAGCAATTTTGCAATGCCAACTAAGTAGGCGATGATGACGGAATTCATCGAGTGTATTATGAATCCAAGCACTTACATCATTAACCTTAACCATAAGATATGTTCCATAAGCATGACACTACCTATACTTCGTAATGCTAGAGAATTAGAAGTGAGAGCTAGTTCTAGTAGAACGACAAGCGAGAATTGAAGTCCTACACTCGGTTAGTTTTGCAGGACTTCCATCTTCCTATCTATTTAGTCTTCATTACTAGGCCCTTGACAACGCCTAACCAGGCGTCACTTTACCTTGAATCTATGACCTACGTCATTCACTTCATGACAAACTCCAAATTGTAACTAGTGACAAACTTATGGAACATACCTAATGAACTTATGCCTCAACAAAAATAGCGATAATGCACCAATAAACCCGAGTGAAACCGTAATACTATAGTCGTGCACGTTTTAGTCTTATGCGAAGTGAAGTGAACCAATACCAAAGAAATACCACGCCATATGTAAATAGTGTGCGGATAAGTGTTGCCAACTTGCCAGTAATTTGTGACTCGTGTAATTCAAGCTCTATCTACAACAAGCTGAAAAGCTTGTAGAACTCTATTCGATTCAGTAATTATCATTCAGTTTCACAAATTACTATCAACACTGAAGAGCAGTTAAAATTAAGAAAATGGGGGAGGGAATTATTCTAGCCCCTTTAGAGCAAGCTTGCCCATAAACCATGAATAAGGATGACATGCAAAGATAAAGAAAGTTGACACTTACTAGATTGGATGAGGAAGTTGCATCACCCACATCTGCGTAGTTGGAATGTCATCGGCGTTTTCGCAAATGATTTTAGCTTGAGTGGTTTTGCGAATTTCACGAAGTTGTTCTGTTAAAAGAGAAGAAACGAGAAGAAAAACGAATGAGTCTTTAAAACACTCTGGGGTACGTTTTGGGGAAATAAGTAAGGACCACTCTTGTTTTTACGCGGTTTAGAAAGCATCTCCGAAATGCTATTTGGAGCGGAAAGCTTGTATTGGAACCTTCGTCAAAACATTGATTGAGGTAAACATGTTTTGACGATGTACCTACGAGTCCTATAACTATTTTCCGCCTCATTTGGAAACTACTCAATTCCTGCTTAGGGTTGTTTTTTGAAAGAAACTTAAAAACAAAAATAAAAAGGTACATACCGGGTGTGAAGGCAGAAGGGAATCCAGAGTTTTCGTACCAAAAACGATCACCACGTCGAATGTTAATGAATTGACGGGCTAAAACGCAAGCGAACGTTGGTCCAAACATGGTTCCGGGAAGACGGTATTCGGAAATACCGGCACTCCATAGATCAATGTCATCAACGTGCCTATTAAAGATTTAAAGGAAGATAATTAGGTTTTAGTCTATGGAGTGGTATTGAGAGGGGAGGAGCTACGGGGACGTGACGTCAATATTGATGGCCTGAGCTGACAATATGGTCGCCAAAACCTAGGTAAGAGATAGGAGGGAAAGGTTAAAGTGTGTGTCAAGGGCTTACTTGAAGATCTTGGAATATCTGTAAGCAGTTCCGTTGCTTAAGTAAGGTACTAAGTCCTCGAAGCTATGGGCACGAGGTAATCCGCACCATTCCCTAAAATCATTGTAACCGGGGACACCAGATTCACGACCTCTTTGAATGTTAATAGCCGGAAGATCAGCTCCGAATGGTACATTTGGCTCTTGGAACAAGTGGTTGGAGACTTCGGTAGTTATATGAGGATCGTATCCTTGAGACGGGTAGTTAAGTAACCCGGCAATGAGTTCATCGAGGACACCTGGATTGTAGATAATGAAGGGGGAACGCAATAGATCTCGCAATTTCATCTCTCCGACAAATTCGTGGTACTTGTTGAACATCATGACGAGTCCGTGAATATGAGTATGACCGAAACGGAAGGCGGCAGCTTGGAAAGAGTTGGACAGTCCCATATGGACATTAGGGTCATAGCCGTTCCAATATCCCTGAAACGATAAATGGTGGCACCAAAGTGCTCGTAAAATTGGTTCGTATGGGTTGATGGGTAAAAGGTTCGAGAGAACTCACGTCTTTAGCCAAAGACAAGTTGTAACGAGTGATCAAATCGTCTCCCAACATCATAGGCAAGAATTCGTTATAGGTAATGTGTTGTACTTGAGCGGCCAACAAATGTCTCGTTTCTTGGTACAATCTTTCGTCGTCCCAATGAGGGTTAATCTTGGAAAGTTCAGTGGCCACTCGGTTGTGATCACGCAAATATAAAGTGTGCAAGACGGTCAAATGAATTTGTTCGTTGACACGTTCATCACCTATCATGAGTCACGGATTAATTGAAGTATAACCTTTTACGTATTTGGACCCAAACTACTTACCAGCCATGAAACAGAAGAGTTTTCTAGGGCGACCAATACAATCTCTATCAGGGTTCTCGGACTGGGGTGGAAGCAAAGGTTTGAGTCCAACATCCCTAAATCTGTCCCAGTATCTTAAAAGACCGCCTTGTCCAAGACGCAAGTTTCTGGCCAACTCTTCGGTAGATCCATAGATGAAGTTAGCGTCCAATGGTGAAGACAACATGTTGATATGTACTCGGGGTCCGAGGGCGCAATTGGGTCGGTGTCCGGGCAACAAACGCTTGAACTCCATACAAGTTTGTCCGAATCGTGAATAAAAGTAATCATTTCTTGGAATATCAATTGGTAAACAATTGGAATTCTGTTGTTCCTTTGGGACTCCGCAACATTCAAAATCTTCGCCATTTTCATCTGTTAATATTAAACAGATAAATTAACGGATATTAACATAAATAATTTCACGCCCTCATTTGTTACGGTAATTTTGAAATTAACTCTAGGCCTAGAGACTTTGAACAGTATGCCCAACGCCTACGTACAAAGAAATAAGGTTCTCTGGTAAATTGAAACCCTAAAAAAATGTAATAGGCGACTCGAACCTAATTACGCTAAATCGCTAATGGAATCTTAATGATGTCGTTGGGCGATGTTGCGTACGAGTAACGAACGTCAAAAAAATAATTTATATAATTATTTTGCTTATATTTATTTTAATTATCGTTACCAATATTTTGCGTTCCATTTATTAACTAATGGATGAAATTAGTGTTGGTGGTGGGCCGAATTTGAAACTCAAAATTAAAAAATTATCAATAAATAAAATTTAAATCGATACATCGATACTGTATATTGATGTTTTATAACTAGTTTTAGTTGTAGATAAACATCTATGTTACCAACGGCCCTTGGCAAATTAAAACACCAAAAATATTTTATATAATCAAAAAGAAAATCTAAATCTCCCTCTGGACACTTTCCAAAATTTTAATATAAGTCACGAGTTCAGTTTAAAACTATTAACATAAATTAGTACTTAATTGCATACTTCATACCTTAATTGTTGGTAAATTTACCCTTAATAACATGATGTTCAAAATGCAGGCACGTGTGTAGAAAACGTTATTAATCAGGAATACATACAGCTGATAGGAATTATTGTGCCCCTCATATCTCCCTTGTATGCGGGTTTTGTGGGTATACCGGATTTGAGAACTTACAATCGCGTCACGCCTCATAATTCTGATGACGTCTTTCTAACTCTGTTGTTTCCTTGGTTCATAGCAACGCGATTTCCTAGGAGCGTAATACCCAAGGTGCAACTGGCAGCGAGGTAGATTATGAATTCGCCAGGTAAAATTCGTCATATATAATGATAAGTCTAGTTAGCTCTTCCCATGAAATATGCCTAGATACGTTGAGTGAAAATGCTGGGATGAAGCACACAATGATTCCTAGTAACTGTATGCATTCCTGATAACTGTAAAGAATTTGAAGGCGGTTTGGTAGTTGGCACTATTGAATAATTAAAGAAAAAGAAAAACTTCTAACGGTATAAGCAATACGTGGAATTGTGTTGCAAATAACTAAATAAACAAAAAATTAAATAAAAGGGACGCAATACCTTCAAGGGCTTTGGTGTAAAACCGGTTTATACGACGATATAGGTGCTTGCCAAAGCCTTAATTATTTTATTTATGTATTTATTTATTTCATCAGTGCTCCAATTAAAGTTCTTAATTAAAAGAAATCTATTAAATATTCAGGCACCAGTCACGGTTTGGTATTGAATATCATTCGTTAATTATCCCTTATTGTAATACCTTTGTAGTTAGGTAATGAATAAAATTTAAATATTTAAGAACAATAAGGGATAAATTAAAATTGACCCGATGGAAAAATTCATAAAATTAAATATTATTTCCCAGGGGAACTAACTCATTATGACGAAGTCGTTATCACTATAGCTGGTGTCCAAGATTTAAAATAAAATACTATTGTTCATTAAAAGGTGCTAACCATGGTCCGGTTTTACTTATAGCACTTGGACAATAGATTTTGATTATTTTAAATTCCTATAATTATATAGCTTAAGTTGCGATGTCGAAAATATGTAATTTTCTCCATATAACAAAAGAAAATTAGCACCATCTAAAATTCGATAATTGTAATCCTTCTTTAAAATTAAGGTATTCTGGTTAATTACAATGCCCTAAAAACTGCTGCCAAATTATAATGCAAAAAAAATCTGGGAAGAAATCCTTCTGCGTAGAGTTTGCAAGTTCTCTCCCCACTTGTTAAAGGAGTTTTCCTCCGCGGTCTAACCCGGTTTCTCCTTTCCATCAAAACTTGCAGAGGTTAACGGTAATAGTTAGTATAGGGCGCTGTCGGTTAGCTGTGGCATAGGGGCTAGCCACCACCCCTCTATGCATTGTAAAGGCGTTAGATAAGTGGCAATAAGTCGCAAGATGACTTGGTCCAATTAGCTAGCTGAACTTATAAAAATATGTCTTATTATATTATAGGCTCTACCACAACTATGATGTCAATTATTGAATTTTTTACTAGGTCTTCAGAGACAGATTTTACGGATTAAATTTCACGTATATTGTTTTAGCTTTCAACAATCCGTAAAAAAAAAAAAAAAAAACACTTCTTAAATTCGTCAGTCATGCCAATCATTATTGCAGCCCACCAAAACTTAAAACGCTTCTCAATCAATAACAATTTATAATTTTTTTTTGCTAAAAAAAAACTGTTTGAAATAAATTTGACAGCAGCAATGGCGTGCGAGAAATTCGAGTAATTCATCAAAATGCCATAAAATTAAATCCTCCAATGGAACTAATCATTGATGAAGAATCACTGGCGTAACCCTCTCTTAATCCAGTTTAATAAAAAAATTACAGGCATAAGCTGTAATAACTGAGAAATATTGAATTCAAACCTAACCATGAAAAAAAAAATTCCCAGGTACCCAAAAAGTTATATTTTAATCAAATTGATTAAGGGGAATTTAACAATCGCTTGAAGCGAGATAAATACATTTTAACTAAACTCATTTCATGGTTGCCTTATTTTCAACTCTAAACACCCAGTCATAATGTTTTCCCACATTATAAAGTATAGGCTAAAAATTTGAACCCAATTCTTTAATTTTTCAACCAACTTTTTCCCGTTATCTATATTTTATCCATTTCTAAATTCAAACTTTCCCATGATAACTTATAAAACGTAACTTATTTTTGGTAATTTAAAATAACCGTAAAAAATACCTTAGAGTTATAAAAATTCATTATCGTACATCTGTTAAGTAATTGTAATTAATTTTAAGATAAATCTTTCCTTAAGTCTGTTTTTAACACTTAAATGTCTCGTTGAAAAGTAGTAGTGACTTTTAAAAGAAAAAATATATAGGTTAAATTATATAATAATAAAAAAAATAAAATTTATCGAGAAAAAAAATCTTATTAGGTTAGTATTAAGTTTAATATTGATTAAAAAAACCGATATCTGGTTGACGTTTTACCCCGAAGTGATTATTAACGTTTATCATTACATATATTAAGTGGGTATTTAAGACAAGTTAAAAAGCGCAATTAACTTTTTCTAATAACCCGCTTAATAAGTTTTTGGAAAAATTCCTTATCAGATATCCTTATTTGACTTATATTTTTCATAATATTTAATTTATTTTATTAAGTTACCCCTAAGCCAATAAAAGTTAATTATGACTAATTTTAATTAATCCACATGTCACGAATAATGTCGGTTTTTTTTTTCAACCCTTAATAGACAATTCCAAAAATTACTTTCAGAGAAGTGTTAGGTAACTTATTTCCTTGGCACCAAGTTACCAAGAGGCAACGCCCAGACCGAGCCAGAGTTCACTAGGCTGCCTCTAGCGGTGCTTCTTGGCGCTAGGGGAAATAACCCCAAGAAGGTGACCTCCCCGCCCCTATGGTTTTTGTGCTTCTCTTTTGGAATTAATTGAATAGTCCATTACGCTATTGTATGCAACGCGGTATTAAAATTTTTGTTTTATTTATTTGAAGGAAATGAAAATTTAATAAGAACTTTTAATTTCATAAAAGGATGTATTTTAAGTGAAAATTTATATTAAACGATTTCCCCTTTCCCTGTTTAATATTAAATTATTTTTATTTCCATTTTAGCGAGTAATGTGTCTTTTTATTTAACAAAATACTTTAGCCTTTGGCATTAAAGTGTTTTATAAGTACTTCCGGATAATAGTTCCGGTAAAACGTTTTGTCGTCGCAGTTTTTTTTATTTATTACCTTTAAAGGAATAAGGCGAATATCTTTTGTTGTAAATTGTAAGGTGCCGTGATTCGGTTAAAGAATAATGGATTAAGTTAGGGGCGTGAGTGCAATTATAGTTAGCTTGGATAATTTAATAATTTTTGGGGAAATAATTGGAATGGCCCCTCCTCTGTCTTTTGAAGTTAGAAAATTCAATGGGAGGAAATATTTTGTTATACCCAAGTGTAACTAATAATTAGGATTATTGGACTCCTTTAGGAACACGAGGAAAAATAGCTGCGGATGTAATAATAACTTCCCTTTTTTTAATCGGAATTAGTTTTAAAAATAACTTTTGAGATTATTTTCAGATAATGTATTTCCTATGACCCCTGCAAAGTTACTTACCCCCAACACACCAAAGTTAAAGAAGAAGGAGAAGCCACTATACAGGCTGAAATAACCCCCTGTATTCTCTATTACCCCTGTAGAAATGTTTACCCCTCAATACACCAATGGCAAATTTTATTTTAAGTTCCAATTTATTCCAATGGGATTTGACGTTGTAAATTATTTAACCGATATTGCAGACCCATTCTTATAAGGAGTAATATAGGGTTATATTATTACTATTAAACCCAGGAATACATACAGCTAATTGGAATCATTGTGTAACCATAATATCCCATGTTAATTTCCACGAGTTTTAAGGGTAATTATTTAACCAATATGGCAGACCCATTCTTATAAGGAGTAATATAGGGTTTTATTATTATTATTAAATCCAGGAATACATACAGCTAATTGGAATAATTGTGTAACCATAATATCCCGTGTTAATTTCTACGAGAGTTTTAAGGGAATTATTTAACCTATATGGCAGACCCATTCTTATAAGGAGTAATATAGGGTTATATTATTATTAAACCCAGGAATACATACAGCTAATTGGAATTATTGTGTAACCATAATATCCCATGTTAATTTTTACGAGGGTTTTTGTGGGTTTGAGCACTATTCATAAAAAGGCATATAACCTATTTTCTGGCATTGAAAACCAATATTGTAATTAATAATATAATATAATATAAACAGCGTATCTAATGATCAGTATGGAAACATTAAAAACATGCATATTCATAAATCGGTTTCAACAACGCAATAATTTTGCTATATATTTTGCGAAACTGAGAGAACCTAAACAAATACATATTTCTTTGCGCATGAGTAATTTTACTAACGCGAGTATTACGGTTTAACTAAACAATATCTAGCCTATAATTTATACGTATGCAAAAAAACCTTGATGTACCGATTAAACGATAAATTTATCTTCCAGTTTGGCTTTGTAACAGGATAATTACGCGTTTAATTACGCCTTATACTCGATTTTGAAACTATTTAGGCTTAAAAAGTTAAGAAACGTGTGACGAAGCGAATGAGGTTGGTTGCTCATAGTTCTGGAGGGTAATTTTTTTGTTTACAAAATGTATATAGAGCCATAATGTACGGCTATATACTTGCTAGTACAATTCGAAAAAGCGCAATCACGGTTGGACGGTTTCTTAAACTGAATTAAATTCCAATTTTTTACGCTGATTTTGTAAATATAAACCTGGATTTTCTCTCTCTTTTCTCAAAAAATCTCTTTTTAAAATTGATGACGCGAGGCCGGATATTTTTAAATTGGTCATTTTATTTTTATTTTCGAAAGAATGTGTGTGTGTGACGGGTGTAATTACACGATCATCCCTTCCTTCGTCCTACATCAAGCTGTCATTTATGAAAATTTTCACCCCCCCCAACCCCACCCCCAAAATGGCAATGGTAATCCGGCGTCTGCTTTCGTTGCAAAGATATTTAACACTAAGCCTAATTTTCAGGCTGACAAACAGTAGGGAAATAACACATTTCCTTTGGTCCAAAACCAGTTTATTAATTGCTAGGACCAGTTTTTAATTCAAGAAGTGGGGGGTTACTGGTCCTCGGAATCAGTTTATTAATTGCAAATCTATAATAAAAGTAAGGGGGACCAGTCCTGAGACCAGTTTATTATTTAGGACACTAGGGGGTCACTGGTCCCAAGCACTAGTGTAAATATATTCTTATCTCCCCAGACTTCGGACAAGTGTTGCCAAGTCGTGCAATTCAACCGCTATCAACAACAACAAACTAAATATCTTGTCGAATTCGGTTCAATTCAGTAATTATCATTCGGTTCCAAATCTGAATGATGCAGGAGAGTGCTATAATAACAAATTACTGCGCAAGCCTGAAGCGCGTGCGCAGTTAAAGTTAAGAAATACGGGGGGGGGGGGTGGCGTTTTTGAAATTTCTCTAACCCCTTTTTAGTGCACCCACTACGGTAGACCTAATTACGCGAATGATGCAGGAGAGTGCTCTAATAACAAATTACTGCGCAACCCTTAAGCGCATGCGCAGTCAAAGTTAAGAAACGGGGGTGAGGGAAGGAAATTTCTCTAGCCCCTTTAGTGCACCCACTATCTACATTTCTTAGCAGAGCATAAGAACGGTAAACCTAATTACGCCCTAGAAGTACTTAGACGATTGATAAACATTGAAGAGGTCAAGGTATAAAAAATCTAATTAATTATCGCCGGGTATCGATTGTTTCCGGATCAGCGGAGCGGCCAAATTGTTAGAAAAAAGAAAGAGGGGCAACATGTACATTTCCTAATGAAAATCGATTAGCCACAATTGATCTAGCGTCTTACAGTATCGCGGTACAATGTACAAAACCAAATAGTGTGTAAGAAGAAAAATAACAAAAGTGTGTCTCAACTCACCCGTAGCAACGCCACCCAAAGTCAAATCGTGATCGATAAACTGTCCCCAGGACATAAGTAAGATGGACAAACTCTCGCTGGGTGCGTCAGCATCCCTATGAATGGTGGTACTGACCAAACGGGCAGATGGAAGGTCAGTTCCGTCAACGACGGACACACGAGGAGCTTCAATTCCTGAGAATTTAAATTTAAAAACACTAAATGTTAGTTAAATGAGCGATTAGGCTTAGCGATAAATGATTAAAATACTGACCATCAGCGTAGGCTGGTGGCAAGAAACGGACAAAGGCCGTATGGGTAGCGCCCCAACTTGGGTGTTGAAGATTGTTACAATGTCCGGTGAAGGTACGATATCGCTCCAGGGTACATGGAAGGGGTTTGACGTAGGCTGGACAAACGTCCCAGAGACTAGTCCTTGAAGTGTCAATAAGTGGCAAGCCATTCAAGATTTCATCAGCGGACAATTGGAATCTGGAATTATATTAAATAAGGGTCATTAATATAACAAAATAACCAGGACAAATGGACAAATAATAAAAACAACACGAAGAAAAGGGTTAAAGACACTTACTGTTCAGCCAAAATCTTGGTGACTTCCAAAGTGAGAGCGGCAGTGGCGGACAAATCTAAGGAACCTGGTTCCAAGGTATCGTCTACGGCTCTTGGATGTCTATAATCTAAATTAAATTAAACCACAATTTAATACTTAATCCATGAAGCAGAGTTAATCCTGATAATCATTTAGATATGGATTGACGGAATTCGAAAAAACACGTATTTTCAAATATCTTAAAATGATTATGATTTATAATCGAATTATTTAGATTAAATTTAATATCCTAAGGGCATCAATTAAAAAAAAATAATAAGAAATTTATTTCTCGAGGGACCCGGAAAAATATTTAAATTAGTTTTAATTTTTGTTCTAGTAAGAAATTTGCTACGCTACGTGAGAAATAATTTTAACCCTAATCGGACATCGATTATCTTAAAAAAACGATTTACATACAAAAAATTTACAAAATTACACCCGAGGGGCTAATCACTCCTTTACACCATGAATATTTATGTCTACATAAGCTCATAAGATATGTTCACCATAAGTTTGTCACTGGCTACAAACTGGAGCTTGTCGTGAAGTAAGTGAGGTAGGTCATAGATTCGAGGTAAAGCGGCGCCTGGTTTTGTCGCTGTCCAAGGCTTAGTAATGCAGACTAAATAGGTATGAAGATGGAAGTTCTGCAAAACTAACCACCGAGTGTAGTACTTCAATTCTCGCTTGTCGTTCTGCTAGAACTACCTCGAGCTGTAAGTCTCTCAGTAGCATCACGAAATAAGTATAGGTAGTGTCATACTTATGAAGAACATATCACTTATAAACTTATGATTCTAGCTTATATCCTTTCGGTATATGAAAATATAGTTTTCTTTGTCAAATCAAGCGAAACCAAAATAATTCTTTCCCCTTCGAAACATTTGAAAGAAATACTTAATATATTGATGTCTGCATGGCTATGGTAACTCTTGGTACACGTGACCATACAATGTATATCCTTCACTACCACACACGCTTGACTAAATACAATCAGTAACGAAAGAGTTATAAACGATATACTAGAACTAAATAAAAAGGAAGTCAAATTAAGATTGTTATTTCCGATATAAACGAACGTGATGGAATTCAAAATTTCCTCGTTTTTTTTTTGGGATGATTGGGAAACATTACATTTATTTCTTAGAAATTACCTCGAAATTCATAAATTTGGAATTATAGGGCAGTAGGACCATGGTTATTAAGTTTTATAATCACGCAAAGGCTTAAAAGTAATGACGATTTAATCAATCTATAATAATCCCAAAAAGAAATCTGCCTCTATGCATCCATTGTTTATATAATCCAAGGTAAATAAATATTAGGTTGTTTTAAAAGAAACTAATTACTATTTTTGACCATTATTCTCTCTGATAAGATATTTCCTTATTATTTGAATTAATAAAACTCTAAACTGCATTATAACGGACCCAAGTATAGCTATACTTTCGATAACCTAATTTTTTCCCTTTTTTTAGTAAGCCGATTATCGTGACCACTGTATTGGTATTGTTTGTTGAAAATGTTTTTGAATTGAAACTAAAAACTATACGCCCATAAACAATGCGCCCGCGTGGTGCATTCGGTACCAAGGAAACTCTGATGACAAAAAATGATTTCCGGTACGTATTACGTATGTATATACTGTACCCCTTGTCAATCAAGGAAAATGTACATTTTTAAAGGAAAGTTAAGTACCTACATTAACTTAAGAATTGAGACAAAAGAAAACGTTTATATTTCTAGCAACAAAACGTTTAACATTTCAAAGAACCGACCAGAAATAGATAAATTCGAAGTGCATCTTAGGAAACTCCCAAGAGTCAAGTTCTAACATTCCTGACAATGCATGGAAATACTTGTGCGGGTGGTCACAGTTTAGGTCTGTGATCATAAGTTTATAAGATATGTTCCTTCCATAATTATGACAATACCTATGCTTCGTAATGCTACTAAGAGACATACAGCTCGAGCTAGTTCTAGCAGAACGACAATCTTGCAGGACTTTCATCTAGGTCCTATTTAGTCTGCATTACTAAGCCTTTGACAGCTCCAAAACCAGGCATCGTCGCTTTACCTCGAATCTACGGCCTACCTCACTCACTTCATGACAAGCTCCAGTTTGTAACCAGTGACAAACTTATGGTAGGAACATATCTTATGAACTTATGTTTGTTTCCCCCACAATAATATTAGGAGTGATTATTTGATGACTTCGGGTTTAATATACTTCTGGAAGTAGGAAGAAACGTTTTGTTTAATTTTGTCAATGGGCACGTGCGTCCACGAGAAATAAATGAATGTCTGACGGAATATCGAAGGAGAAACAAGATCTACTTACTAGTGCCTCTTCTGGCTTGAAGAACAGCGTTATTAACGTCGGAATACCTGATGCATATCTCCTCAGGTGTTCCCGTTGTCACGGGCCTGAACCAAAAAGAAAAACCGTAAAAAATTAGTCGAGGAAGATTTCTTCTTCATTTTTTTTGAAATAAAAATGAACCAATTGTATACAAGGAAAAAAAAATAAAATAAAATAAAATCCGGAAAGATGTTCCGACACTTAACCCTTTTCTTAAGTTGCTAATGATTTGTGACACTAAACTATCCACTTTTTAAAGAACACCTATAACGTGAATTGAATAATTTAACATCATCTGTTTAACCCTTCATTTGTCTATTTTAACTATAAAATCTAAAATGCATAAATTAAAAAATTATGAATTGGAGCCAATGATTCTTTTAATTTTTGTACTTCATTAACGCTTTAACAATTCAATTAACCTCCAAGCTAATCTTTCTCATAGTACCAATTAACATCATCCGTTTAACCCTTCACTTGTCTATTTTAACCATAAAATCTAAAACAGCATAAATTAAAAAAAATAATTATGAATTGGAACCAATGATTATTTTTAATTTTTCTAATATTTCATCAACGCTTTAAGACTAAGAATTAAATTAACCTCCAGGAGTTAATCACTCTCAGTACCACTACCAATTAACATATCACATAATTACCCCAAATTCATAGTACTAAAATTGACTAAAGCCTTATTAAAATTATAGAAACGTTTACTAAAACGATTTTTCTTTTTTCTTATATCCCAATTTCTTTTAAATGTTTCTTTCATTCAATTTTCTTTAAACATAAGAGGCGATTTATCGATGGATGAATGGGGAGTCAACCTTGTACTTGACCTATTTCTTATGGGGGCTAACTTATTTTCGTTTTTATATAATCACTCCTCTAGACATTTTCTTGGATCGAAGCGAAGCTGTCTCAGACATTTTTTTTTCTTTAAAAAGTTTAAAACAAAACTTAAGAGAAAAGGGGAATACATTTTAAAGAAGGTTGTTACTTCTTCATTCGTCCCCATTTTTGGGAGACCTATCAATTCCATTTGTGTACGATGACGAGGATAACTAATTTATATATTTTTAAGTATTATTCTCACAGTTATTTTTCTCGTAAACGGTTTTATTAGATTCAAAATTAAAACTGTGTCAAAAGAAATATATCATATATTTTTTTTTCAATTTAATAATTTAGCCACGCCTAGACTACTAATTAACACTTTTCAAAAACATTTAATTACTTTTAAGCTACTGTTAGAAAGTGTTGATTGGCAGTTTGGGGATGGGATGGGTTGCTATTTTTAAACGAAAAATAATTAATTATGATCGATAAATGCTTGCTAGCACGTCATCAGTTTGATTTTGATTTTAAAATAATATCATCGCTTAAATCAATCACTTATCGATATTCTTAAATTGAAAAACTATTTAATTTAAGTTTAATTATCTACTATTTAATTGCGAGAACTAATCCTTCCATTTACCACGTGTCTAGACTCTAGAGAACGTTCAAGAACAGAGCTATTAAAATAATAGGGTATATAGTTAAAATTTTCCTATTCAATTTACCCCCAAATACTTAATCATTACATCAGGGTTCATGTCATTGGTTCCAATTCATTAAACACGATGGAAACTCATCCCAGCGTGAGTCTGCTACTACAGTCACCTTACACCTTGTCTAATCCATCATTTTGTTACCTGGATTTTTCGAGTACTTGCATATATTTAAAATCAATCTGTCTTTGCACTAATAATAAAGCTAAGATAATGAAATTTTCATTACTGCTCGTTACATTGGTAATACCTTTTCAATACCGTCAAGTGAAGTTAAAACCAGGGGTACAAAAAAAAACCTTCAGGCTAGCTAATATTTAGGCCTAATCAGAAGCTGTCTAAATTAATTGCTACCACTTTCAATTTCTAACAGAGATTAAGTTTCTTTTAAATACCAAATGAAATGGTAAAATTTAGGGTTCATACAACTTTTCGGAAACCTGATTTCCCAGACATTTCCAGCCGTTAGGTACAATATATTGCTTTAATCGATTTTAGGCTTAAGCGTTAATTAAGAAAACTCACTCGTGTTTGATAGCTTCGAAGAATCCGCCATAAGCGGGGGCGGGACTCCTATCGACGTATGTTCGGTGTAAAACCAAGGCACATTCTGAAGACTGTTCTTTGTCCTCGTAAGTATTGGACTCGAGTGGCAAATAGATCTGACGTTGACCGTCAGTATGTCTAATTTGGCTTAGGCACGTCAAAGATAAAATACACAAACTCCTGCAAAAGAAAAAGACCAAAAAAAAAAGATACTTAATTAAAAAGGTATTATTTAAATGTTTTAGAGCGCTATGTATACATTTAAGGTTAACAATAATTAGTTCAGTGAACTTTACGCTCATTTAAATTAAGTTTTTAAAATTTGCATAATTGGATTAAACTTACTCGCTATGAATAATAATTTAATAAAATATATTAAGATTTATATTATGGTATCTCATTATATTAATTTAATTTCTATGCAAATTAAATTTTGGTTTATTTTTTTTAATTAAAATTGGGTTAAAATTAAAACGTTTTTAAGTAGCATATAGGGTGTTCAGAAAGGTCTGTCAGAAATTAAGGGAAAATTAAATTTTGGATAGTTAATATTTAAATTAAGGTTGTTTTAAAATTAAAACTTTTTTAAGTATACAGGGTGTTCAAAAAGGTCTGTCAGAAATTAAGGGCAAATTTAATTTTGGTTAATTAATATTTAAATTAAAGTTGTGTTAAAATTAAAACGTTTTAAGCAGCATACAGGGTGTTCAGAAAGGTCTGTCAGAAATTAAGGGCAAATTAAATTTTGGTTAATTAATATTTAAATTAAGGTTGTTTTAAAATTAAAACATTTTTAATCAGTATACAGGGTGTTTCAGAAGGGGCTGTCAGAAATTAAGGGCATTATTCTTTATACTAAAGTTACATTTTCGACTTGAAATCGCCCTTAATTTCTGTACACATTCGCAACATTAAGCAAATATACAAATTCCCATATTATGTAAGAAATTAATGAAAAATAAAGTATATTCAAGAAATATATAACAAAAAAGTAATAAAAAATGGAGTAGTCCGGAAAGGTCAAATAGATTACAATCGTCTTCGATATAACGACAATTACTTGTCTTTTCTTTATATTTTTTCAAATTCTTTTCGTTCTATTTACCCCAATAACTATAGAAAATCCATTGTTCAGCCATAAAAATCAAATGTTAATCCATTTTCTTACAATACAGTCGCTCATTTTTATTATATTTAATTTCTAATTAATACCAAACGCAAATCGAGCGAATCGTTAATATAATAACTTTATTCCATTGTTTTTTATGATTTCATCCATAAAATGCAAAAATTTCTAGAAAAATTTTGCAATATAAAGAAAAAAAATTAAGAATATTTGACCAAACCCTTTCGATCCAAATTTTCAAGAAAAAAAATAAATTCGGAAATTACATTAACCCTTTTTCCTTTTTTGTTGCGAAAGAGAAAATGTCACCGAAATTGTTGAATTTTTTTTTTCATATAATCGTTTCGCTATTTTGGTTATATGGATCACGTGGAAATTTGATTTCTTATTTTTATTTATTTATTTATTTTTTTTTGTCTTCTAGGTTTTTGCTAATTTGCATAAATGTACATACGTATTGGGAAAGTATTTAAATGAGTCGTGAATTTTTACATCTTCAATTCAACGATGCCCATCCTCCGTTTGATTAAATAGACCGTAATGTATCATGTTATGATATTTATTATATTGGCATATTTATTTATATATATATCTAGATATAATTTTTAATAATAATATGCTATCATTCACGATTTAATGGAACTTTACATGAATAATTTATATGGGAAAAAAATCAACAAATATTGTATTTAATTCTTAACATTTACGCAACAAAAATAGACCAACCCAAGCATACATCAAATGATTTAAAAAAAAATTAATAGACCGTATTGGGAATTCATTAGTTCAATTTAGTTCTATAATTTTATCACGCGCCATGACCAATGATTATCACAACGCGCGCAATTTTTATCAAATCTCGTGCTAAAATTTTATGCGTTACGCGATTGGTCGGAGTTGCAAATATCAAATTATCTAATGAAATCTTAAACTAATTTGAATTTTAAATTCCCAGGTATTTCCTGGATGTTTCCCTATATGCACTGTAGATTGGTCTTTTAATTAGTAAAAGTATCGATAAAAAATCAATTGATTTTCTATTTCACCCTCCCTTTAAGAGACAATAAAAAATAAATAAAAATTCGATTTTCCAAAAATATCATGAAGTGACAATCGTTCAATTAAAATAAAAACAAATTTAAATATAAAAAACAACAAGGAAATAGCTCGGTAAATTCGATCTAATTAAAGATTGACTAACGCGTGGGCAATTTAACAGACAGACTGAAAAATAATACCCTTTGGCTAAAGAAATTTAACTAGATTTAAATGTTCCAGAAAATAAAATTAATTCAGGTTTTTTTTAAATAATGAAAAAAAATAAATAAAAAGAAAATTTTCTAAATTTAAATATAATCGCTACTAGTAATTAATTTAGATTAAGGAGATATATTTTCGTGACTAAAGACTCCTTATCTATTGCAAAAAAAAATTAAAACTGTGCAAAATCACTTACGACTTGACACTAAAGTCAAATGCTGCCTAAGCCTTTTAATTCCAAGTGACTCTGTCGACTCATGAACAGAGGAAACGTATATGATATTTAAATTTAAATTTAAATTTCCTTAAATTAGAAAGTAAAAGTAATCGAAAATCTTATCTTAAATATCTTAAAAAAAAAATTTAAATATAGCTGCATGCACCTTACACCACCAACAGGAAATTTGTGGTCTGGCGGCACCTAAGGTTATATTTACAATAAAGTGTATACGATTTACGAAAGGGTGTTGCCATTAATCTAATAAATTCATCACACCCAAAAAAATAAAATGAAAGCTACTATATTTACATATGCACGAATTAAGCCATAAAAATTCTTTTTTGTTTAAATAAAAAATAAAGTACTGTATCTAACGCACGACATTTGCGTAAGCTTAAAGATTTATTTCATTATGCCTATATTTATTTCTGTAAATCGAACAAAACAACCCTGGCCCGTTTTTGTTTTGCTAAAGAAAAATTATGATTCTATTTATGAAGCTAAATATATGTACCATATAAATAAAATGGAACATTTACAGTTTTAACTTTAATAGTTGTATGGAATTTAAGTTATTTCAAGGTTTTATAATAATAGTAAAAATAAAGAAACGAAAGAGGATTCTCAAAAGAATGAATTTGGTAATGGATTTGCAAACGTCTTATTTGTCAAATAAACAAACGTATTTGAAGATCAAAGTGCTTCTTCCATTTTAAGTTCTGACATTTGGTATAAAAGCATATGCTCTATCTTTTAAGCCTAAAATCTTATACTCAGTTTGTTAAGTTAAGCCTAAAATCTTATACTCATTCTGCCAAGCCTAATATCTCATACTCATTCCGCTAACCCTAATATCTCATACTCATTCTGTTAAGCCTAATATCTCATACTCATTCTCTTAAGCCTAATTCAAACCTTTCGTTCATACGTCATTTAATGTAAATGTACAAATTGCTAAGCCTACTACTAAACAAAATTTGTTAAGCCTAATTCAAACCTTTCGTTCATACGTCATTTAATGTAAATCTACAAATTTCTTAGCCTACTATTAAACTAAATTTATTTAGCCTAATTTAAACCTTCCATTCATATGCCACTTAATGTAAATATGCAAATTACTAAGCCTACTACTAAACTAAATTTATTTAGCCTAATTCAAACCTTTCATAAGCCTTTTTGCGTAAATGCATTCTCAATCCCTAAGCCTTAGTTACGTATATATAAATGAATCGTTTTGCGAACGTGAAATGTTTAAACAATAACATTAACAAAACGAATATTTTATACTGTATATTTAAGTTTAAATAACCTGTAACCTATAATTACAAATGAAGAAAAAGAAAGAAAAAATTAACCCGATCGTACATTTACACCTGGACAGAATCTCTTCCGCATAGGTGTAACTTTTTAAGAAACTTTTTTTAAAAAAAGAAAAATTGAAAAACATAATCTAAATAATGAAAAGTGTTTTTCTTTTCTCTCTCTCTCTCTCTCTCACACACTTTTAGAGCAAATGATAGTCCCTTTTTTCGGACTAGGGAGGAATCAATCTATTGTGTTTTTGGAGAGAACAACAAAATATAGGTCACATTTCATTTTCTCCGCTTATATTACCAGAAAAATAAAAAATAAAAATGATAATAAAAATTATCTTTTGTTTCCTAAGATTTTCTTGGAATTTAACCCTCTCTGACACTAGCAAAGCGCTGTTATTCAAATTTGAGTAATTTTTGGGAAAAAATGTGACGTTCTTATATAGAACGATTTAATATAACGAAAACAACGACGGATAACATCATAGGTTTATAAGACATGTTCCTACCATAAGTATGACACTTCCTATATTTCGAAAGCCTAAATAGAGCCTTATAGCTCGAGCTAGTTCGAGAACGACAAGCGAGAATTAAAGTCCTACACTCGGTTAGTTTCGCAGACCAACTTCTCCTATTTAGTCTGTATACTAAGCCTTTGACAGCGCCAAAACCAGGCGTCGCTTTACCTCGAATCTATGACCTACCACAATGACTTCATGACAAGCTCCAGTTTGTAACCAGTGACAAACTTATGGAGGTACATATCTTATAAACTTATGATAATATTAAAATAAAAATTTAAAGGGTTTACATAAGTGAAGTTGACATTAAGAGTGTTACAATAATACCAGCTCTGATATCGTCAACGTCAATATGTTTAAATTATAAGTATAACAATACTTCTTTTTAAATTGACAGCGCAACGCTGATATATATTTTTAAAACACTTAACGTTCTGTCAACGATAAGCGTGCAACATTGGTCAACGTCTTACGTTGACGGAAATGCACTAATGTCAATAATTAAACATAAAAGGTATGGGCAAATATGTCAAACAATACCTTTAAACAAAATAATAAAAATTTGCGTTTAAAGTTTGTAAATAAACCACAAAAAAAACCTTTCCCTTATTGAAAAACAAATTTCTCCCATTGTAAACTTAAAGAATTTTTCAATTGTTCCATAAAAGTAAACTATATTTTAATATGAAAAGGATTGGTCTATCCTATTGTGTCGAAGCGGTTTCTTACACTTAACACCACCACCACCGCTTTTTAATGCCATATAAGGCATACCGCCGTCTAGTGGGGTCTCCTTACCTTCCTTCCTTGTACACCTTAATGGGTCTAAAATACCTCCGAAAGTTGTAAAGACAATCAACTTTTTGTCTTTATTTAAAAAAAAAAGTTTTAAATTTATGGAGGTCTGAGTGTCCATGGATTGTGGCATATGAGATAGAAATCGACTTAACTTAAGTTGAATACAAGGCGGAAATATATAACATTTGAATTCAATGCCCATTCAGACGTTCCCGTCTCTGTACCTTCTTTTCCCTATTCAGACGCCAGAGCAGACGACTTAAAACGAGTCTCTCGATTTTTGAACCAAGACTTTTGAATACTAAAATAGATAGACGAACATCCAAAATGACAAATACCGTGCCAAGAATCCTAAAACACTTCATTTATCGTCTGCTAAAGCGTAGCAGCTTACTCGATCAGGCGTCAGTAAGGCATGATCGAGTGAGCTATGATTAAAGAAAAGGCGCTAACGAGGTGGTGCCATATGGACACTGACTGCCCGACGAAATTGAAAACTAGTTTTCAAATTAAACCCGCGAAGAATCTTTTACGTAGTCACGTGACTAATAAAGCAAGAATTGAAGCGACTTCACCGACGTGAAGGTAACATTTTATTCTGTAGTCTGAATGGGCCTTTAAACAAGAAAAATTGTTATTTCGGACAAGATAGAAACAGAAGTCGAGTTGTTTTTTTTTTTCTAAAACAATTCTTTTAGAAAAATGTTGTAAGTAATATTAATATTAAAATGAAAGGTGGCAAAAAATAAAAAAACCTGTGTTTAATTACAAAAGGGTAATTATAACTTATCTTAAAGGAGAAGGTGTTAATCTCGTCTCTCGCTTGAAATTCGTATTGTTACGGAAATGACTGGTTTATTACAATAGGCACTTAACGAAAATGCACAATGATAATTAACTACCGGTACTAGTGTTTTGCAATTAATAGCATGTTTTGAGTAATAATAAAAAAACTTTTCAAGTAATTTTTTTTCTTTTTGTTATTTATAAAATTGTAGCACTTTGTTCCTGATCAACTAAATACTTAATTAGCTCCCAAGATGTAATATAATGACGTATGAAAATAAAATAGGAAATTTCTGTACAACTGAAACTATAGCCTTCTCGTAATTTAATTAGGTAATCTAAATTAAATTGTAATAATTATACATATAAAATAAAAAGCTGCCGCAAAAAAAAAGGAACTAAAATTTCGAAAAAAAATAGGATAACCGATTGGTACGAAAAATGTTTAAAAAAAATGGCCAGAGGACAGATATTATAATTTAACAAAACTGAAATAGTTTTGTCGTGCTTGGTACGTGCCTCCAAAAAGTTTGAAATGCGGCAATGCCGAATATTAAACCTCTATTGTACCACCACTGCAGTAAAATGTTAAAATAAAAAGATTCACATCACACACTTCCCAGATATTATATTTCGGACGTGATAACACCGCGGGGGACATTTTTCATCTTTTCTCGCAAAACATCAATCGAGAAAAATATCTTTTGATATTAAAATTTTGTTCTTTTTCAAGAAGAACTTCATGGCTTCGAAAAAATGGGTCGTTTTCAAAAATAGAAGTAAATAAAATGAAGTAAAATCAATCAATAAATAAATAAATACTATATATAATATTGTGTACGTAAATACTTATAGGTTTTTTTTAGAATATATCGGAGAACAATTTTGGAGGTACATTAATGAGGTTTTAATATCGAAGGCTCTGTAAGCTTGCCAATATATAGTTTTCAGACTAGGAGAATTGATACCATTTACACCAGGAGGCGAGGGTACTTCGGACAAAGTGTAGTACCAAGTAGCCAGGCCCCCTGAATGTGTAAATGGTATCAATCCTCATAGTCTGAAAACTATATATTTACTTGTATTTTTTATAAATGCTCTTTTGCAATTTTCCCATCCATGCATAACCTATGTTGATGTTAAATATTGTGTAGTATATGGGTTTGAAACTGCGTGTTAAATGGGCCACTCGCTATACCGTCCCCAAAAATTCTCTTTCGAATTTGACAGAGCTATAAGCTGCTGTTTACATAGAATTTGTCGCTGCTGGATCATCCGTCTGACCGCTCTCCTTTACAAATCACTGTTATTAACCACGTTATCGAAACGTGTCCATTTCGTTAATAAGCACTCTCTAGCATACATATCATGTTTTCTGTTCCATTCCATTCATACTTTTGCAGCGAAATAGTTTGTGATTACTTAAAAAAAGTAATTGAGATTTGTTATAAAACTGCACGTGGCATCTCGCGCCAAAATTGTCAAATATCGCGCTAAATTTCATTCTACGTTCAGCACGTGAAACGTGAATTTTGTTAGTGAACAAGAAGGCAGGGCGTTACGCGATTGGTCGGAGGTGCAAATTCCAAATTATCTTTTATTAAATCTCAACCTAATTTGAATTTTCAAATCATCCTATGTAGATTGGTTTTATAATTAGTAGAAGAATCGATTTTTTTTTCAAAAAAGCCATCACTTGATTTTCCATTTCACCCTCCCTTTAATTATAAAATTTGTATAAATAAGGTACCAGTGTAAGACAATTACGAAAAAATGGCAACCATAAACCTTAAACTCCAGACAAAACATATCGAAAAGGTATCAGACTGTTTAAAGAGGTTTTTGAGACAAGTATTTCTTCTCTTGTTTTTATTTTTATTTTTTTATTGTTTTTTTTCTCTCAATAGGAGTGCGATATCATGGAAATAGATTCCTTTTAAAGTTTACCAATTTACCCCTTTCGCGTCCAAAAAGGCGATCAAGCGAGACTTTTGTCATTAAAAACCCCAATTTCAAACAATTTACTCGGATAAAAAAATAAGTCGATATTCAACAAACATTCCTGAAATAGACCCAGGTATATTTTTAGATTTTTTACTATTTGTATATATCGAGTCACATTGTGGTGCTTGAATTGGAAAAATCGGTTTTATTCTATCAGAGTTGTTTAAATTCCAATCGTTTAATCTAATCTAAAGCAATTTGAAATAGTGTGTTTTTGAACTCGAAAAATTGTAAGATTTTTTTAGAAAGATACAGGGTGTATTTGATTAGTCTGGACTATAATTAAAGGGTGATATGTTATGACAAATTTAGAGGAAAAGTGTGGAAAGAACATGGGGAAACACTCTGTATAAATTAAATAAGATACAGGGTTTAATTTGTACAAAATTAAATTCAAAATTGCTATACCATCCTAAACCTATTAAATTTCAAGCTATAATTACTATTCCTCTTTTTGTAAATAATTGAGTAGAGAATAAGCAAAATCAAATTAGATGTTTCCTCCAATTGAGCATTTGGGTTAATTATGATTGATGTCGATGATAGAGTTGTCAAAATTAATAATTTAATTTAATTTAAACCATATTTACCAGTCGAGAATATTTTAAATTAAAACCCCTTTAAATTCTACCTTAAGGTTAACGAACCATACCGGTATTCCTCAAACGAAAAAACAAAATAATTAAAAGTTTAAAACAAAATAATTAATTACAGTTGAAAAGAATTTTAGAATTAAAAAGACATGGTAATTAATTCCAAAAAAGAGCTAGCCAGCCTTGTACGAAACTAGACAAACATACTTTGAATTAAATCATTCTAGACAAAAGTGTTTCTCATTCAAATATAGAAAAATGTAAATTAAACTTTAGTTAATTTAAAATTCAGGTAACGTCCTAGGCCTACTTAACACTTAACAGATGTTGTTTATATAACAAAAAATGTTAAAACGTAAATAAATATAAAACACCATTAAACATCTTAAATACTCGTAGTGAAAAATTGAAGAACTGTAAGAATTAGCATAAGTTTATAAGATATGTTCCTACCATAAGTATTACACTACCTATACTTCGTAATGCTAATAAGAGACTTACGAGTGAGAGCTAGTTCGAGAACGACAAGCAAGAATTGAAGTACTACACTCGGTGGTTACTTTACAGGACTTCCATCTAGGTCCTATTTAGTCTGCATTACTAAGCCTTTGACAGCGCCAAAACCAGGCGTCGCTTTACCTTAAATCTATGACCTACGTTGTCACTTCATGACAAGCTCCAGTTGTAACCAGTGACAAACTTATGGAACATATCTTATGGAATTACGGATTTAGTTAAAGGCTTAAGCTTTGGATTTCTTTCAGTTGAAAAAATAAGTGGGTTGTCATCAAGTGTGTTCTTTCCGTTTGATTAATTTTACATGTCGCGACTAACCATCCGTCCGGACAAGAAATAAAAACACTGTCCATCAAACGGAGAAATTATTCTTGACAAGGGAAAACGTTCTAGGCTAGAAGCGTGAAGGTCCTTTCATCATCATCAACATCATTATCTGTTATTTTTTTATATTTTATTTCCTTTAACGCAATAAAAAATTAGATCATCCTTTCAAGTAAATCAGTTTAATGAAGATTTATTTATTTATGTAAATTTTATATCCCATATTCTTAAATTTGTCAATATGATTTTTTTTAAAAACGTTGTTTTTCTGTTTGTTTTTAAATTAAGTTTTCTAGTGATGGGCACAAACCGATGCTTAATGCGCCGATTTTTACCGATAGATTAATTGGTTAGAGGTTAATTTACCGATTTTTAACGATACATTAATCAGTTCGAGGTTTTTTAACGATAGATTAATCGGTTAAAGTTAATTTACAGCGATTTTTACCGATAAATTAATCGGTTAGAAGTTAATTTACAGCGATTTTTACCGATAAATTAATCGGTTAGAAGTTAATTTACAGCGATTTTTACCGATAGATTAATCGGTTAGAAGTTAATTTACAGCGATTTTTACCGATAGATTAATCGGTTCGAGGTTAATTTACTGATTTATCGGTTGATAATCGGTATTAAATCGGTTGAAATCGGTTTCATTGGGTTAAGTAATCGTTAAAAAAAATCTCTCGATGTCGTTTCGCTGGTTTAAATAATCGATTAAAATCGATATATATCGATTCCAGTAAAACGTCGATACCGGTATTGGTTAATTTACTAAAATTAACTATCAATGTTCAAATTGAAGCCTTAAAGAAGGTCAAGTATTACCGGAATGGGCATGAGGGAGAGGAGGGTTGGAAAAATTATTTCAATATATCACAAAACCCTTAAAATCAGTTCAATCGCAAATTGAAATTGATAGAAAAAAATCACGATTATTTCGGTATCGATTATTCAAGTATCGATCGTGCGTATAACGAAAAGGTGTTTTTTTTCAAAGTTCCTGTCTGCGGTTCCGTGTGTATATATTCGAACTAGAACAGTGATTGACTTGTATTGAAATTTCATAAAGAAAAAAAAAGAAAATCATAATCTAGAAAAATTCGTGAAAATTTAAAAATTCCAGGCGTGATGTGCGAAATTATTTCCCAATATTTTTAAAGTTTTTTAGGGTTAAATTTGAGGTTTTTGAATAAATTTATTTTTTTTAAAGGTAACAACATGTCGAATGAACCTGAACTGAACCATTCTCTATCAAGTACCGGTACATAACCGTGGTAATTGCGGTGATCGAGTTATTGTAGCCGTGAAATAAAAAATAGATAGAGTTCCGTAAATTTAAAATACACGATTAAAAAAGTGCACGTGGTGATATTTGGGTCACCAAAATTGATTTAACTTAAAAAAATGCTTTTAAACATTTTTTTCTTTATTAATTTTTTTATTATTGTTATATAGTATATTATGTAAGACTAAGACCACGAATGAATATTTTTAGGCTGGAATTTTAAAGTTTTTCACTATTGAGTTAGTTTTAGAGTTTGGAATGGAATTATTGAGTACAAGTGGCGAGTTAGATATTCAAGGTTAATATTTCACTGGGTCGTTTTTGACAACGGTACAAGATTTCAGTTTAATATTTCCCCCACGTAATGGATAGAAGATATTAGCATATTTATGAAAATTGAAAAGGAAATATTTAACTAAAGAATTTGGTACAGTACCCAAATTCTTTCCTTCGACACAGAGATTATATCAAACACGTGCGTCGTAAATGAGTTGGCTTCAGTTTAAATTTAGAAGAAGAAAAATAAAAACCAATATTTAAATCACCTAAAACAGTCATTTTGATTTATACCTTTTCTAGTAAATTTAATCTAGTACAGCTTTATGTACGGTACTACTTTGAAGTGTTTTTGGTTACTTTTATAGCCACCATTTTAAAAAATATGGCATCACAATTCAGGATGTAGTGAACCATTCATTATACTAAATTTAAATCAAATACGCTGGCAATGAGTTTTTTTATATATATATTTAAATTTCCATCCGCCATTTTCCAAGATGGCGTCGGCGGATTAGAATAATATTTCTCACGGTGTACCATCCACTTAAGATTAACGTCCTTGCAAAATTAAAATTACAACTTCCTAAGTAAAGCGGTTTCCTTTGAATTTTTACATTAACTAAATTAAGTCATCAAAAGTACTTTAAGAAGGAAATACCTTCATCCAAATACATGGCGGTAAAACTAATTTCACTTTGATTTAAGTCATGGCAATAATAATAAAAATTAAAGCTTAAATCACTTTTTAATAAAAGGAAAAAGCAAAAAAAACATCTTTCGTTAAAAGATTTTAGGGTATTCATTTTTTATTTTTTTAAAAAGAAAAAAAGAAAAAAAAGTGGGGCATTTTATTTAGTATGTCACGGATTAAGAGACAGCCTGAGAAGATTTATAGGAACAGAAAATTTTTCCCTGGCTTCGGTATAGTAGATGATTAAGTCTTAGCTTAATCCCTTCATTCATCAATTTATATCCAGCATTATCTTCGCTAGGCCTCAAGTTTTTTTTTATTTTTTATCTTTACGAATTATTTAACAAATGTTTTCGACGATATCACATTCTTAAGTACTTAACTCCCTTTTATTTAAGAGAATATAAAACTTATCTGGAACGAACTTGAAATAAAAAAGGGCAAAGACACTGAAAAAGGTAAATTATGATGGCGTTTTGTAACTTTTAACTTAGCCTAAGGGAGAATTAACCCTGCTAATCTTTTCCGCTTTCAAAAGTTTTGAGATGTTCGCAATTTCACAAAAGACAGACAGACAGCAACACGCGTCTCATCATGATGTGTGGTGTGTACCTTTCCATCAAAGCTTACACGAGCTAATCATACGTGATCTAATTTTCAAGGGAAGCTGACAAGCTCACTTTGACCTTATCACGTTTTTATTCGTGAGGATGGGAATGCATGAAGCTACTAGGAATCATTATGAGCTTACATCCATTTTCACTCAACGTATCTAGACGTATTTTGTGGCAGGGGGTACTAGACTAATCATTATTATGTTAACAGGGTTGGCAAAAACCCGGCAAAAACTAGTTTTTACCGGGACACGTGGAAAAAACCGGTAAAAACCGGCAAAAACGGAAAAAACCGGCAAAAACTAAATTCATGGTTACAAAGTGGTAAACTAGCGAGTTTTAAGTGCATTTTCGTGATGTTTGTTATTGTTATGTTAGAAAAATAACAATAGTATTTTTAATTTTTAAATTTGAGGTGGTTATTACTCTATTAAATTTTTAGTATTCAAATTTGCCAGGTTTTTCGCGAATATTTAACGAATAATTAGTCAAATACTTCACATAGCAACTGGAAAAAACCTTAAAAAGTGGAAAAAACCGCGGAAAAAATGGTTTTTGCCACCGGTTTTAACCTGGTTTAAACCGCGCGGTAAAAACCGCGGAAAAATTAGTTTTTGCCACCCGGTTTTTACCAGGTAAAAACCGCGGTTTTTTCCACCCCTGGCAAAAACTTGCCAACCCTGTATGTTAACCAATTTTACCTCGCGAATAACCTATCTCGCCGCCTTGATAGCGTGCCTGAACCTAGCGTTGTTGTTACCAACCAATGAAATAACAGTTATAAAGACGTCATAATTATGAGGAGTAAGTTCTCAAGTCCGCCCACAAAACCCGCATGGAATATATGCGGTCGCAATGATTCCAATTAGCTACATGTATCCCTGAAGCCAACTGTTACGACACAGCCAAACAATATTGAATGAATGAAATTTAGCAGACGACGCGAACCTTGCATACAATTCTTTAAAAAAATACCCTAATTCTCACAACTGTGGTGCAAATATTCATTGAAAATGTACCTAATTGATCAATTATTTATTTCTTTGAGTTTTTAGAAGTATTTGATAAGCATGACGTTCAAAGATTAATAATTTTAGCATATGCTTGTCTGGCACGTAAAAAATATGCCTACATGCCTACATGCCTACATACCATACCGGATATTTAAATATTTAAAAATAACAGAAGACATGATTACCCTTTAGGCACGTTTATAAAATATAAATCAAAAATTTCGAATAAAAGCTTTTCCAACTCCAACTCGACTCGCCCAAGGAGATAATTCTAAATTTATTAAATGGAGCAGTTCTGCCCCTTTTATTTTAAAATAAACCATATGAGACGATAAAGGGAGTAAGTATTAAGAAGCGCCATTCAGATTCACCTTAATTATTAGTTTCACAGGTAAAAACCGAAGTAGAGAAATAGTGAATGTGAGAACTTTTTTTTTTAAATAAAATCGGTCAACGGGATTTCGCGATTTAATTTTAGATTTTTATATTGCTTCGGGACATAAAATCTATCCTTACGATAGACCTTTTTAATCGAACAATTGACGCGTACTTAACAATGGATTAATAACGTACGTCTATTAAAGAAAAGTAAGACCTGGGGCCTGATTTGTATCGAAAAGATCCATTATAAAAGATAAAGGTTTTTTATTTTAAATGCACTATGATATAAAATCCTTCAGTTATACAGGGTGTTTAAAAAGAAAAGGGTAGTAAGTACAGTGAAAGTACTATATGGGAAATCAATTTTGAGTCCAAAAATTTTGCCTCGCTGATTGATTACAAGCGAATTTTACAAATGATCCCCTTAAAATTTGAAAGACAATGATTTCTAATTAAATTAATAGGTCACTTCGGTCTTAATTACCCCCCTTTTTTAGTACACCCTGTACTCCTCTAAAGAACATTTCTCCCCCCCCTTTTAGTACACCCTGTACTCCGCTAAAGAACATTTCTTCCCCCCCCCCTCCTTTTCTTGAAATTGTCAGGCCAAGTTACTTAAGTACTAACTTAAAACTGTAATCTACTTGAAATTTATGGAAGAATTTCACGCAAATCCTTATTCTCATAAAATCTAAAACACTTTTTATAAATAGAGTTTATTAACTTCTAATTTTATCTCAAGATCAAACGAAGGCGATTATAATTAAGCTGATCAAAACAGTACAAAGGTAAGTGTCTCAGCTTTAAATACCCATAAGGAAAAATTGTGTCATAGAAAGTGGTAAGCTTATAAATAATAAACATCAAAATCGCGTTTTGAGTTTCTAATTTTATTTTTTTTATTATTATTATTCCTTAGCCCTAATTAAAAATCGCCTCGCCTAAATCGATTGGAGATGATGGCTTATCGATTCAATCCCAATGCTTTCAACAACGTTTGAAAGCTTAAATATTACTGGAAACTTCCTTGTAGTGCCCTTTATTTTTTTAAGGGAAACAACGCCTTTAAATTTTGTTGTTTCATATATGTTACTAAATATTAATGTCGACTTTAAAAGTTAACATTTTTAAACTAAACATTTTTCTTTTTTTAAATAAAAAAAATAAAAAACAAGCTCTTTTGTTTCAAGATTTGGGTAATTTCTCAAGAAAATATAAACGCTTATAAACTAGGTCAGGTGATGGTCATTTTCAAGGGGATAAAATTGGACTTACCAAATTCTAATTTTTTAGTTTTTTTTAAAGAAAAAACACAAAATTATTAAAACGAGAATTGAGAGAGGGTTGTGGTCATGATTCTACTTTTCTGGTATTTTGATATGGTTTAGATAATTGAGATTGGATTGTCTCTTGACCACTATACTTACGTATACATATATTTGGGTCAAGAACTGTATAGTGGGTATTTAAGATGTATAAGTATAACTCGCGTGATAATAATGACCAATATAATATATATAAAATTAGGATTTGTATACAGGGTGTAACTTCTACGACATTTTCTTGCAACCTCGATCACCGTTTTCGAGTTATGATTTGATGAGTGTTTTACGGATGACCCCTTAAATTTAATTAATAAACTGATTAAGACAGTCATTAATTAATAATTTAATCCATAAAACACTCCAATTATAACCTGGAAAACGGTGTATCTTAGGACAAAAATGTTACAGAACAATTTTGACTCAAAATCGTAAAAAAAGAAGAACATCACCCTTAATTTCTGAAAACCTGATAGATTTTAATGTTTAAAGGCCGACTTCCACCGAAAAGGGTTCTTACGAACTGAAGACCGTGCATCGATTCTTAACAATAGAGCGACCGTGCCAATTTTCGAGTCCCCACTGGGGCAAAATTTGGAGGGGTTCTTACGAACTGAAAACCTTGCTATGCGGGTTCTTACGAACTGAAGATAAAACAATAGAAAGTCTCTTAAATATTTTATTCCCGATTTTTACGACCCTCTGAAGGAAAATATCTATTGTTTATCTTCAGTTCGTAAGAACCCCCGTATCAAGGTTTTCAGTTCGTAAGAACCCCTCACAGCGGGGATTCGAAAATCGGCACGGTCGCTCCATTGTTACTCTCGATGCACGGTTTTCAGTTCGTAAGAACCCTTTTCGATGGAAGTCGGCCTTTAAGGCAAAATTTTGATTAATTATTGCTCGATAATTAAACGAACTAAAGATTATTTTAAACGTTTTAAATCTTGAAGGTTATAATCCATAAGTTATTAAAAAAATTATTTAAATTAAATTAACGTTCTGAACCACTAAAATTTAAAAGAAAATTAAATAATCTTTCAACATAACTTGTTCACCTCCGTATCTCTGGAGACAAACTTAAATATAATTTCCGATATATTTACATATAATCAAGTTTATCATCATAATTATAACCTCAAGAAATTAATATTTATTATCTGACACTAAAATTGTATACAACATAATCAAAGGAAAGAAATTTAGAAAAATTCCGGTGTTTACTCGATGCTTAGAATATTTAAATCTGGGACACGACCTCGCATGGAAATTGAATTGAATTGAATTAAAATAAAAAATGGTATTCAAAGACAGACAGTAAACTGACCAACACCTATAATTTTCTATGCAAATAATTCAAATTTATGGGATCATTGGAGTAAAAAAAAAATAAAAAAATATAGGAGATCCAGTATAGTGAGTGAGTCAAAGAGATAAAAAGGTTTTCAGTTTCTTTACTGGTCTGTGAAGAGGGTAAGAGCCCGTTTCAAATTTATTTATTTTTTTATTCATTTATTTCTAGGTATAGGTAGGCTAAAAGGTAAAGTTCAGGTAACATAACAGATTATACCTTAAAAGAAAGGCATTTTTCTAAATATAAAAGGTAAAATATTAAAAAAATAATAAATGATCTCCTATTATTATTAAATAATTAGCATTTAATTAGTCTTAAAAATAATCAATGACTACTGCGGCATCCGCCATTGGTTTCGTGGCGTCTGCTAAATCGAACCTCTTACCCTTACGGAATTGGTTGAATTCTCACAGACTGCGAGAGTTAGGGCTAAAAGGTTCGGTTTAGCAGACGCCACTAAAACAATGGCGGATGCCGCTGTAGTCCTTGATTGTTTTTAAGACTAATTAAATGCTAATTATTTAATAATAATATTTAATAATTTATTTATTTTTTAATATTTCTCCTTTTATATTTAGAAAAAGGCCATTCTTTCAAGGTACAATGTTATGTTACATGAACTTTTCCTTTAATTCTAAAATCTAAATACTGTCGCAAAAATACCTTTACCTAACATTGGTTTACAGAAAACCTACAGGCCCGAAACGAACCCACTATATGCATATAAAAAATAAAAAACACCACACTAAATTTTCTGTTCAATACAGACTTGGATTTTAAGGTACACAATCCATTTCTTAAGATGCAATACTATTAAAGGTACGTTCCGGAAATCCCTAAGAAACTTCCAACTACCTAAATACAACCGGAGTTAATCGCTAACATTGAATACTCGGAATGAAACGCGCAAATCTCGAGGATTAGTGTCTCGTGACCGATTCACGAGAAGAATCGCGTCTTTTTGAGGGTTCTACTGTGCTTTTTAAGGTAGCTTACTACGTCACACGTAATCTCAGGTGAAAGTTTTCTTTATAGACAAGGCAACTACTAATCGCTTAGAAGATCGACCATGCTGACTACCGAATTAAAAAAGTATAGAAAGAAAAAAAGTGGAGAGGTTTTTTTTTGCTCGAAATTTTTCCTCAATTAAGCTAAATCAGAACCTTTATTTAAGAAGTTCTTTGTCCCTGAATATATAGCCTATACCAAAAGTTCTCCTGAAATTGTTATAGTCTAAATTAGTTCCTGGTAGTGGTGGTCATTATTACAATATTATCAAAGAAATTTTCGATGTCAAAATTTTACGCATAAAAAAAATTAAAATATATTTGTTCCTACCTACGTATACAGGGTGTTTCTGATAAGTCTGATATTATTAAATTAAAAGGGGCAGTGTTCCTTGGGGTATCACTATTGAGTCGAAAATGAATAACTTCTATTTCCATTTTGTCAGCCACAAGGGACACTGTTTTCGAGTTAAGATTGGATGGAGTATTTTAGGGATGACCCCTCAAATTTAATTAATAAACTGATTTGGACAATGATTAATTATTAATTTAATTAATGGGTCATCCCTAAAACACTCAAATCAAATCATAACTCGAAAACAGAATGTCCCTTGTGGCAAAATGACGATAAACGTTATATTCAAAATTGATTTCCCAAAGAATAACATCCCCCTTAATTTATAATCAAACTTATCAGAGAAACACCCTGTATATTTTTGGCTAGAACTCGGTATCAGGTAAGTGAAATCACGTGACATACCCACCTAAAAAAACCTACAAACCACACCTGTAGTCTATTTAAACTATTCATTTCACGATAATAAAGATAAGGGTACCACGTTAACCAAATGTACAAAACTGTAACATACATTTACAAAAACCCAACATTTAATATGAACCTAAATGATATCATTTACAAACATTACATTTTCTAGGTGTGTACCCCAAATAAAAAAATATAACCCTACCCCTAAAAAAATCTCACAGATTTTCATCATTATATCAAAATTTCACGCCCAATCTGTCTATAATAACACAGAAAGTAATTGTTCAGATCAAATAACGTTGGTATGGAAAGACACAGGTCTGACACCCAACATTATTTTCCCGTAGAACTTCATAATGTCAAAGAAGGTTAGCTGCCATTAGTCTACTCTATAACGAAATTGACCATATTTGGTTCAAAATCTCTGTAACAGCGTTCGATGAAAACGCCGATAACGCAAGAAGTAGTGTAAGAAAAAATAAAAATAAGAATTTTATAGAACGAAATTAAACTAAATTTACGGGTGAGTAGCCGCTTGAATCGAAAAATTGGTTGGTAAAAACTAGGTATGCGTAGCATTTTGATGATACTAACCGTACTTGGCATTAAAAGAATCAACTAGACATTTTTATTTTTTATATTTTTCTATTCCAAATGAAAGACGAGCTATGCTATCCAAAGAAGAGTTATAAAATAAATTTTTAAGTCTGAATTAATTTGATACCATTTAAGTCTATTTTAATTAAATATAAGTGGAACTTAAAAATTATTTATAAGTCTGAATTTTATGACATTTTAGTCTAAATTAATTATTTAAAATATAATTTTTTTTGTTATTAAATTACTTATATATAAACATAGAAGTATAAAATTAAAGGGTCACATGTTCTTTGGGGTCAAAGTTAGTTCTAAATTGTTTCAAAGAATGTGATGTCTATAACATTTAGTTAATTTATGGCAGAATAATCGCAAACACACTGTATTGAGTTAAATATGTTTGCAATTGAATCAAAGGAATTTAACCCTTTAAACACGTGAAATTATTTTGAATTAATATTTAAATATCAATTCTTAAAATTCAAATCTCACATTCCAATAATAAAAATCTCAAATTGAAAAGTTAAAAACAATCCAAATGGGTTAAGGCATTCGGGACTGGATATAGTTAAATAGTTAATAGATATAATTTAGAAAAAAAGGGGGGCACGTATAAAGAATCGAATATAAAATCGTTTATCACAAATAGACCAAATAAACCATTTACCATTGTTAACCTAACGTTAAATATTAATAATAAGAAGGACTTCAACGTAGCATAACGTATGTACAATATATATATACACACAACCGTAACTAAAGGGGTACGTGGAATTGTTTCATAGCATATAATTTCAATGAAACCGGTAGATAAAAAAACCTTGATAAATTCCGAATATATTAAATTGTTACCTTTAAATATTAATAAATAAATTTGACTATATTTCACAATTTTCAACACGTAATTAGAGGTATAGGATAGTTGTTATTAATTTTCAGAATTTTAAGGTGTATTTCAATACACGAGACTGAGTATCCAACACCTCTATATGTATAAATTCTCGCGCGCTGAAGCGTTAATTTCAATATAATTTCCCGCAAAAAAAATACCATTAAAGATCTCATGCGATTTAAGTTTTTTTTTGTAGATTTTTCTTATAAAATAATTTATTTCTTTAGCAACTTTTTATACGTTAAATTTATGTATGAAAAATTTTATTTTCCGTCCCCCCCCCTGTTAATTCATTTACAGGAGCTAAATTAGCTACAAGCTTGGTAACCCGGAATAGGAAAAATATTGCCGGAAAATATAGTTTTATGGAGTAGTGGGTCTTTACAAATAAATTAACTCTATTTTTTTTCTTTTCTTTGACGAGGGGACAAAATGAAGAGCATCTGATCCAATTAATAGTTACGTAACAAATTGATTGAACTGATTTTATTCAATAGGTAGGGGTTGCCCTAGAGGAGCTTCTTCAATAAGGGTGGTCTAGATAAAATCAAATTCATATTTTATTTATTTATTTATTGTTTTTGGATATTTATATGTTTTTAAATTATTTGTACGGTGTGATTTCTGTAGAATTTAATTATTCAGTATTACTCGCGTTAATTAATTTGGAATTAGTTTAAATTTCTGTGTGGAGAGATTTTGATTCTAAAATTTTTGGTGGGGGAAATTTTGTTTTCTAAATATTAAAATTATTAAATTTTTTTGTGCGGAAAATATTAAATTCTGAATTTCTTTTTGTGGGGAAAATATTAAATTCTGAATTTCTTTTTGTGGGGAAAATAATAAATTCTGAATTTCATTTTTGTGGGGAAAATATTAAATTCTGAATTTCATTTTTGTGGGGAAAATATTAAATTCTGAATTTCATTTTTGTGGGGAAAATATTAAATTCTGAATTTCATTTTTGTGGGGAAAATATTAAATTCTGAATTTCTTTTTTGTGGGGAAAATATTAAATTCTGAATTTCTTTTTTGTGGGGAAAATATTAAATTCTGAACTTTTTGATTCTGAATTTTTTTGTGGGGAAATTCTGATTATGAATTATTTGAAGAAAATATTTAAAAAATACTGCCAATTTCTTAAAACAAAAGCAAAATAAATAAAATTCTAAGCAGTTATTTAAATGTTCGTTTCTAGAACTACAGCTCGAGAAAAAAATAAAAAAATTCAAACTCACCAGAGCAACATGTTGAAATAATAATTAACAATTAAAAATATTTGTCCTAATAGACGAGAAGAATATTTTTAGACCGAAATAACTCCTATAATTTGAATGTTATAGGTCTCGAAATCCACAAGGCACATATAAAAAATCCAAAATTAGAGTACTCTTTATAAAATAAAATAAAAACCGAAATTCAACCAAAAAGAAATTCCGCGAAATTTTAAATAAAGAGTTAATTCCGATGGTTAGCGGGAGCGATATCAAGTAGTCATGCTGACCGCGTGCGTCTTAAGTTATAAATGACCCGAGAACTTGAGAACCTCTCCGTTATATCAAACCGTGAAATAATTAAAATTCAGGTATTCTAATTTCTCGCGTTGGTTTTAGGAGCTCGAATCGCGAGCGCCTGTCCTAAAGGGGCAACTTGAACGAAAAGATATGGTGCAGAACGGTTTGACGCTTAAAAAGGCCGGTCAGTCACGTGACCGTGGTTTTAGAATACGTGACGTCATTGACGGCCCTCCTAATAATAATAATATAGGGCGCAGTTCTTTCAGTCCGAAGGGAAAAATTTCAACGGAGAAAACGTTTTCTTCAGGAATTAACATACAGAGATAGAGAAAAAAAATCGTCTTAATGGGCAACAAGCGAATTTTCCCGCGAGACAGACGCAGCGTAATCCCACCCCTTTTTCGACCAATAGCGAATTGGGCGAGATTTTTCTCTTAAGGTTTTATTACGGATTTTGGTATTCCGAACTCGGATTCGAAACAAAAGTATGCCACATTTGATAGCGTCATTATATAAAATGCAGGGTGGGTTAGCTAAGCGAGTTGAGGACCAACTGCTTATAATCTAGAAGTTAGCGTTTTGCCGGATATGGGAATATTCTGCATCGAAAATAGGAGTATGTCTTCAAAATTGCACAGCTTCTGTTTGCAGTTAACGCCAATAAAAGTTGTTTGTTATAGTTTGCTCGCTTGATTTGTTAGGAACTGATTCAAACTGAACCCAAATCCCAATGGCAACCATGTTTTTTTTTGTATTAGTTCCGTTAATGCCAAATTTTAAAATATATAAAGATAACTTTAGCTAATTTTTCATCTACTTGCAAAAATTAATTAAAAAAAAATAATTAAGCAGACGACACACGTGGAATTAAATTAAGCGCGAGATTTAACAAAAATTGCGCGAGTTGGGACACACGTGACAAGCGTGGCGCGAGATACAGGTCGTGCCACGTAAGTTTTGTTAATACAAAAACGGTAGGGTGTTAAGCGCTTGGTCGGAGTAGGTGCAAATTTCAAATTATCTCTATAAAATTTGAAACTGCATTTGAATTTTAAAATTACTCGGAAGCATTGATTTCCTGCGTCTCACTATGCAGATACGTCTTATATTTAGAAGATGAATCAATTTAAAAAAAAATCAATTGATTTTCCATTTCACCCTCCCTTTAAGAGAAAACCTGACATATGTAAATATGCAGCAGGAGTGTGATTATATCTAGTTTGCCTAAATTATTCAAATGCTTAATCCCTTGGAGTGTCTTCTCAATTTCTCGGACTTAATTATCATTTCATTGAAAAGATGAGACCATCTTCCATCATGCTGCGCATCTATCAGAAATTTTGAATATTAAATTAATCATTAATGTCTTCCAGGTTTTACCATTTTTTAATTCATCTTAAATCCTTAGGGCCATTCGTTAAACATTCTTTATAGGGAAAAAATGATGACGTTTTTAAGGGAATATAATTTTTTATAGCAACTAACGCCCATTTATTAAGATTGTTAATTGCTTGTTGATTGACGGAAATTACAACAACCAAGACTGATGACTAATTTTATAAGTAGAATTAAAGTTGGTGTTCAGCCCCGTTTCGGAGAATTTTTCAAGTGAAAGGTTAAAGGTTAGGTTAATATTATGTGGAAAAGTTTTAAATTTAAATGATTTTTCTATTGATTGACTTTAAAAAAAATTAAATTTAACGCCCTTTAAAGGGTTATTTATTTGTCAAGGGGAAAGCCCAACTTTTGGGGTGTCAATACATTTTTTGGAAATCGAAGTGAACTTACGATTTTGAGATCCGCTGTTTCCCAACGATGCCTTAACTAATTTAAATAATAATTATATTTAATTAAAGATATTTTAAAGATCAGGGTTGTAATTACGATAACGTATTTGAAAAAAAAAATCAAAACTGATCTGTGGCCCTGAGATATATGAGGTCAAAAAGGTCACCCCATACAATATCTATGGAGGTGATATTCAATAGACACATTTTTTCAGAATGAAGTTCAGAATACAATATATGAGGTCACAAAGGTCACCCCTATAATGTCTATGGAGTTGATAAATTCTTTTTTCTCGCAGTTTAGAATGAAAAACAATTGTTTGTTATTTCTAATATAAACAGAACAAAAAACAAACAATATCGTTCGTTTAAATTATAATTCATGTAAACTAATTTGTAAATCTAAAACTAACCAAAAATTAACCTTCCCCCATCCCCTATACAAGGTAATAAAAAAAACTTGTCTTAATTTGGGTGTTAAAGGAAAACCCCTTATTTTCATCGCGTTACCTACATTTTTTTCTTTTCATGATCTCAGCTGCGAATCTGAGACATTTTAGAAGAATGTAATTCAGTGGCTGCAGGCAATAGAGTAAGAGTATGCGAGAGAGAGCAAATCGAAAGATTAAAAAAATTATGATATTGGAAATTAACTGCGGCCCCACACACTTTTTTTAACTGGTAAAAAAAATTTGGAGGTAACGACCTGAAGGATAGTAAATTGGGGTGAAATTCTGGTTTCGCCTTACATTTTCTACACACAAAAAGAGTGTATTTTAATACGCTATTATCGTTTATCTCAAATTCAATCCCGAAATCAATTAGATTGCATAAAAAAGCGTTGAAATTCTCTATCCCACGAACTAACGGTAATCCACAAGTTAATGGGGTTCCTGATACTAAGGAGGTAAAATTAGTTTTATGTAGGAGGTAATTAATCTCTTGATGCTAAAAAGTATTTCACTAATTTAAAGCTACACTATCAGGCTATAATTTATTTTGATGAAAAGTCAAGTATTTAATTAGAAATATCAATATTTGTAAATAATGTTCTCAGAAAAGGCCATTCCCATTCGCCATAATCGCCATTTGACCAAACCCGCGTAAGCTTGACATCGAATTTCATCAACTGTCATAACCACGACAACTAATTTCACTATAGCTACACTGGGTACTTTCATTTCACCATAATAACCTTTCGACCAAACCCGCGTAAGGTCGACATAAAATTTCATCAACTGTCATAACCTCGACAACTAATTTCACTATAGCTACACTGGGTACTTTCCATTCACCATAATCACCTTTCGACCAAACCCGCGCAAGCTCGACATAAATTTCATCAACGGACATAACCTGAACAACTAATTTCACTAGCTACACTGGGTACGTCCCATTCCCCATAATAACCTTTCGACCAAACCCACGTAAGCTCGACATCGAATTCGTCATAACCTCTACAACTAATTTCACCATAGGTACACTTTACCCCAGTAATTTAGACTATATTTTAAGCGAGTTTGTAATTTTAATATCAATATTTCTTAATCAACTCAGAAGAAAATGTTTTGCTTAGCTTCACTTTTGTGGCGTTAGCTCATGAAAAGGTTGGATATACTTGAAAATACTGTATAGTACAAAAAATATTGGTCATCAGTAAAATCGCCCTCTAACATTTTGATGGAAGTTCTAATTATACCATCGAGTTATAGAGTCAATCCATCTTCACGGTGTTATAGAATTGTTACATTGGTTGGCGCTCAGAGGGTGGTCAGATTTAATGACTCAATTGTAAAAACTAAAAAAAACAACCTTATTTTTTATTTCCCATTGGATATCTTTATGTCTTGCATGCAGTTGTTTACAAATCAAACGTGGGAATAAGACAATATTTGGAAATGGGAGGAAGACAAAAGGGTAATGAAGACAGCTATTTCTTCTCTCAATAGACAAATCCATTAATTACTTACAGATAAACCAACACAAAGGGGCGGGAGGGTGGAGTTAGGTTATTTTCCTGGCACCAACCAAGAGGCAACACCCGAGTTCAGTACCAACTCGTACTGCCCTCTAGCGGGCACTTCTTGTCGCCTGAGAAATAACCCAAGAAGGTGACCTACCCCTCCGCCTATGGTTTTAACTTCTCTGTATGTAATTAATAGAATATTCTATTATAAATTTAATAGACACCTAACTAAATATTATCTTGGAGCTGACCGCAAGAATTTTACGTAAACACGCCCCTGACCCCAAAAAAAATGAAACCTACTAAACTTAAATAATTTTTAAATAATATTAAATATTTTAAAGTATTTTAATTCTAATTATTTTGCATAATTCATTTCCTGGTTGAGTTAAACTCTATATACTCAATTAAAATTCAAGAAATTTTATAATCATCATTAACGTTAATTTATCTTAATAATTAATTATCGACATAGAAAAAACATTATGTAATAAAAAATGGCTTCCCTAAGGGAGTGTTTATAAAGCCCTCCTTTGTCGGTGCGGTCACTTCGGTGAAAGCCAAAAAAAAAAAATCGACTTCAACTGGATTACAAGTTGGGAAAACCAAAATATTACCTCTCCGAGTAGGGGAAAAGACTAGTATACGACTCAATATCGAAATACTAGAGCAACATTTTTTCGCTTTGTTTTGTCTAACGAGGCTTAAATCATTGAATAGTTTTCTCTACATTGTCAAAATATATAATCATCAGCTAATACTAGGTTTCAAATCATTATTTACAAATAATATAAGTACTATGTTAAATTTTATTCTCTGATGCATACCACCAAAAGCGGATTATGCTTCACACATAAAGTACGTAAGTCCCATTTTTCCATAGCTTTGGCCATGGATTTCATGATATTCCCGAAGTAAAAACTAAGCAGACGAACAAAAAAGCTTTTAACCAATCATGAGCCCCCTAATCATAGATAACCTCTTTAATGCCAGACCAATCGGCGACGGCTATTACTATTTTCTTGAATGGGAACTCGACTCGACCTCGCCGTCGACATAACCGGGAAGCCCGGAAGGCGAATTTCGGTAGTCGTTATAAAATATTTAACGTTTTAAAGCTAAAGTTTCGAAATTTTTCGAGACATTTAATAAGTCTTCAACTAAATATTATAAGATTTTCATTAAATTTCAACAGAAAAATAGATCTGCGAATAAAATTAGACACGAAAACTACACTAAGCCTTGGCTAGATATCAGCGGCTGAGGCCGAGCGGCGCATCTCGAGCCGCCGGCGGCCGGGCTTGCCGTAACGGCGAGAACAGAAAAATACCTCGTTAAAAAACAGATACACGGCGTCTTAAATAGTCCAAGCAAAAGCTACCCAGATTTATAAGATTTTCTTTAAATTTCAACTGAAAAATAGCTCTGCAAATAAAATTAAACACGAAAACTACACTAAGCCTTGGCTAGATATCAGCGGCTGAGGCCGAGCGGCGCATCTCGAGCCGCCGGCGGCCGGACTTGCCGTAACGGCGAGAACAGAAAAATACCTCGTTAAAAAACAGATACACGGCGTCTTAAATAGTCCAAGCAAAAGCTACCCAGATTAAAAGATTTTCGTGCTTTACTCCCAAATAATCTTTCGTATTGGGAATAGTTTTAACTAAAGAATATTTCAGACACTCTACTCAATATTTATACTAGTTCCCTACTTTCAACAGAAAAATAGCTATGCGAATAATAATAGACTCTAAAACTACACTAGGCCTTGTCTAGGTAACAGCGGTATGGTGCCGGTATCCCGATTCCCGAGCCGCCGGCGGCTGAGCTCGCCGTAACCGCGAGAACAGAAAACATTCATCGTAAAAAACAGATGCATGGCATCTTAAATAGTCCAAGCAAAAGCTACCCAGATTGATAACATTTTAACGCCTTACTCCCAAATAATCTTTGGTATTGTGAATAGTTTTATCTAAAGAATATTTTAGACACCCTGAACAGTCTTTATAGTAGTTCCCGAATTAATGTACCTGGTAAATCGGTTCTTAAGGCGGAAGGATCGGATGGATCCGAAAGAGCCGCGTTACTGAACTATTTCCCTCCGCGTAAGGGGAGGTTCTTTCCTAGGAGCTTAGAGAATATCGTGTAGCTCCCCCAGGCACATGTTACGTACTTCATGTGTAAAGCCTAATCGGCTTCTGATACCACTAACCCGATAACGATTAGCCCTTTCACTGATCTAATTGCTACCATGATGCTTTCTTCTATTATAAAATCTAAATCTGATTACTTAAACGTGTATTTAACTTTCAGCTCACTCTGAACCGTTAATCTCCCTTCATTACAGACACGATAATCAAAACCCAAAGTTTACTCCACCTCAGGTCTCAATTATTTACTCTTTGGTTCACTAAGCTTATTGCGGATCAAACTTGATTTACCCGATAGAATCCAGGCCTTGGCATTCTTCTTGAAATAACTAAACCAAGGATTATTCTATATACAGATTAGTATAGCTTAAGTAATATATAAACAGCCATTTCAAATAATAATATTAAAAAACATCCTTGGAATATCAAAATGAAACAGAGCTTTAAAGCTACAAAAGTACTAAATGCATCGTAATTACGAAAAAGATTTCCACATATTCACTTTATATTATGGATAAAGTGAATATAAAGGTTCTGTAGGATTTCTTAACACATCAAAACAACGCGAACTGTTAACTCGGCGCACTAGTGTGACAACGGACAGACACACACAGACAAAAAAATAGACTACTTTTTAACTCTTTCCGTATTAATTTTGAATTGAGAAAAGAGATTATCTTAAATATTAAAATAAATATAATTAATATTTAATATTTTCTTCGTTAGTTGTTGGCCTTATTGAGCGTTACATCGTTTTGATAAAGAACAATTAAACATTCTTCAGAGACTTGACTAATATTGGAGTTTGAAATGAAGCATACGCCGGTTGCTTCGCCTTACTAAATTAGGTAGTATATAAGGGTGTCGAACTACAGTTAAAAGCAAGAACAACCGCAATTGCGTGAACCTTGGAGGAAGACCCCTCCAATGGAAGGCTAGACGTTTCTCGTAACCCTAGCCGATCGCCGCGTATGTCTTAACCTTTAGGATGATGGTGGTGTTAGAAGCCAGGTGTACAGACTGGTGTCCATGTGGGATGGACAAAAACAAAGACCAGAAGATGGTGGTGTTAGAAGCCAGGTGTACAGACTGGTGTCCATGTGGGATGGACAAAAACAAAGACCAGAAGATGGTGGTGTTAGAAGCCAGGTGTACAGACTGGTGGTGTCCATGTGGAATGGACAAAGACGAGAAGGTGGTGGTGTTTAGAAGCCAGTAAATACAGACTGGTGTCCATGTGGAATGGGCGAAAGACTAGAAGATGGTGGTGTTTAGAAGCTAGTAAGTTCAGACTGGTGTCCATGTGGGGTGGACAAATGAACAGAGTTGTTAGACAGGCAATGGAGTAATAGCCTGTAAGTGGAATACAATTTCCGGGACTGTATATGCGGTCTGGAAATTGAATACACGTTTGCTCCGATTTGCAAACTGCGAACGCGGTCACGTGGGTGTAACAACGGACAGACAGACAGACAGACAGACACACAGATACACAGACACACAGACACGTCGAAATTAGAACCTCTCCGTGACATACGTCACTCGGAGAGGTAAAAAGGGATATAGGTTTCCACCAATTAGGAACAAAAACATTAATCTGATAATTCGATAAAACAAGTCAACTTTCTCTCTACAGAAAGTCCGTTAAGAAAATCTGGTATTTTGTAATCAGATCCTTTCCCTACAGAAACCCCCCCCCCTATCGAATTACTTAACATATGAACTTCGATGAATGAGCGAGCAAACAGCCATTTTCTCAATATTGGTAAATGTCTACAGTCATACATTTCTTATCAAGGTGTGGTAAGGATCGTTAAAGCCAAAATAAATTCATGGTTCATCGTGCTCAATAAAAATTGCCTATCAATTATATCAAATCCAAAATTCTACAACCTCCCTTATGGAATTAATAACCTCGTAACTTCATACACGCTGAACTCTCAGAGTGAAAATAAAAACTAACTGTACTATACAACCTAGTTAGTAACGAGTTCCTACGGCATAGCTAGCGTGTCACCGTTAACTTAATTTTTTCGAGGAATTTAATTGTCGTTTAATGAGGGCCGCCCACTTATGAAGTATGAAATAAATGATGTAGAAAGTTAATTGCCATTGTTTTTTCCCCTTCTACAATTCCTTTCGCCTTCTCCATACCAATTGACCAAACCATCAACATCGTAGATTTATCGACAGTTTTTTTGGTCAAGTGTCGACCCGCAGCACACCAATTGTTTGAAGAGATGTACTACTTTAGCTTTCTCTAGGTTCAACTTTATCAGGGAGGAGGTAGAAAGGAGTAGAGGCGCTACAACGGGAGATAACTTGGTTATCGCTTGGTATCACGTGGTAAGCGGTGCCATTAGAGCTTGCAAGAGAGAAGTAAAGATAGAGTGGAAATGTTCGTGGGCCATGTGCGGCAATGAAAGTCTTCCAGAGTACCTCGCGCACGTCCCTACCTGAATTGTTAAGTGCTGCCACCTAGCGCCATTTGAAAATAGAAGCTAGTTCTTAGGAATTTATTTCTATACGTTACGACCCCAACCAAAACGCAACTGAGGATACTGGGAGGACTTCGTTGCCGGTATGGATATTCCTACTTCATCTCACCTATCTCCTCCAAAATCAGAGTTCCCACAAAAACTGGCAATTCAGGGTTGGCAAGTTTTTGCCAGGGGTGGAAAAAACCGCGGTTTTTACCTGGTAAAAACCGGGTGGCAAAAACTAATTTTTCCGCGGTTTTTACCGCGCGGTTTAAACCAGGTTAAAACCGGTGGCAAAAACCATTTTTTCCGCGGTTTTTTCCACTTTTTAAGGTTTTTTCCAGTTGCTATGTGAAGTATTTGACTAATTATTCGTTAAATATTCGCGAAAAACCTGGCAAATTTGAATACTAAAAATTTATTAGAGTAATAACCACCTCAAATTTAAAAATTAAAAATACTATTGTTATTTTTCTAACATAACAATAACAAACATCACGAAAATGCACTTAAAACTCGCTAGTTTACCACTTTGTAACCATGAATTTAGTTTTTGCCGGTTTTTTCCGTTTTTGCCGGTTTTTACCGGTTTTTTCCACGTGTCCCGGCAAAAACTAGTTTTTTCCGGGTTTTTGCCAACCCTGTGGCAATTCGAACTGCCCTCTCGTGAGAACCTCGATAAGAAAAATAATAAAAAAAGTGTACTTTGGCTCTAGTTGCAAATAATACATTTTGTATTGGAGAGAGGGCGCTGAATAGTAACCACTATGGGAGGAGTCTAGGCTGGCGGTGTAGAATACTAGTTCACCCCACATTATGACTCCCTTTTGCAAAACTCCCTGACCATATGAAATTGTAAGTTGGGGGAGAATGATTGCGGTTAGACCAATTAACCAGTGAAATCTAGCGAATTGACAAGTTTGAAACTCGAAGTTCGCTCAAAGGTTAATAGTCATCAATGACGGCAAGGTTTTCTACCTAGTTTCCCAACTTTTGGCGCGAAACTTTCCCACCGTAAGGTGTTTATGAATAATAGAATATTAAGCCACCTGCACCACTGGCATTGGGGTTTTAAATTATTAAGTCTTTGTTTTCACGAGGTTACTTATACGTGATTGAAGCACTCGGAAAATTATAACAGGTTTTTCAAAAATGATTGTATTAAATTAATATTAAATTAGATTAAATCCCACGCGCCTGTTTACGTAAGTGCATGGCGCTTTTATGGTAACCACACCTTTCTTGACTCGTTAAGGGTTTTAAATATAGCTACCCCCTTATTTTTAGAAATTATTTTTAATATGTATTTAATATTTAAAAAATAATTGTCATGTTTCAAAATATTTTCATTCTTGTTACACCCTGCTCAAAAATATTAGCCAAGTCAATGGCTCTAGAAGTTACGTTTCAGTCAAAGTATCTCAACGATTATATGGCTAAAGATCATAAGTTTATAAGATATGTTCCGTATGACACTTCGTAATGCTAGAGACTTATTGAGAACTAGTTCAATAACTATAAGCGAGAATTGACCACTCCAGGGAGTCCAGGGTTCACACAACTTTTGGAAAAGAAATTACCCTGAGATTTCCAGGTTTTTCCCGAATATGGAGTATCTTATGGAGCAAATGTTAACAAAGGAGGGGGGGGGAATATGACTATTACATAATTAAAGGACATTCCCGTATCTCTAATATAACCAGAGTTATGAGTCTCCAAAGTTGGGTGTAATGTTAATCCTATGGAGAGTATGTTTATGAACATTTTGCTTAATTACTCGGCCCCCGTTTGACGAAAATTTCCCTGAATTTTACTAAAAATTCTAAATTCTCCTGAATTTTCCCTGAGGGTTTTGTCAACTATTTATTTCCCTGATTTTTCCAGGTTTCCAGGTTTGTATGAACCCTGTAACAAGAAAGATTTCCGCGGCCATTTTAAAAATTACAAGCCATCCACATCAATTTCCTTTGAAAGTGGAACTACATAAACCTCTAAAAAAATTTGTTGATTCTAGAACGGAATATGAAACAATAAAAGAAGAGAAATTGTCACAAGAAAATTCATCCAAAAAGAAAAAAAGGATTAAATATTTGTTATGTCCCCAAAAAAAATAAAAAAAGGCAAAATGCTTTCGGATTCGGTAGGTTGAATTATCATCATCGTTTGCATAAATTAGAGAAGCTTGGACGAGCAAATGAAAGAGCTAAAGCTATCGCGCAGCGTGCCATCATTATGATTCGATTACGTAAAACAGTTGGTGGTATACGGTTGTATTTTTTTTTTTCTTTTTTTCCAATCCTTGCATTCGCGGTTCGTTAAAGTTCGCCAACTCCATTCAACCACGGATTTGCTACTCAATTTAAGAGGGGATGGATACGCATTGGTTTGTACGCAGGCAGAGATTACCGAGTATCATAATTTTATTAGCTCGAGCTAGTTCGAGAACGACAAGCGAGAATTGAACTTATGAGATTACGAGTATAAAATCAACAAATTTGAGAAAAACCGTCCGACTCCTCGAGACGTAGCCCATCTTAACTAGAATATTCATTATGCCATAATCGTCCACCAAATAACAATTGGATTATAAAGATGCTATCCCATTTAAAGTAGTTGAATTTCAACATTCTTACTCGTCCTAGTTGGCACTGAAGTTATACACAGGGTGTTTCTGAAAAGGTCTTTCAGAAATTAAGGGAAATCATGTTCTCTTACGCGATTTTAAGTTGAAAATGTAAAGTTCTTCTATAGTAATATAATGGACACCGTAAACAAGTTATTGTTAAAGTGTGTTTTAAGGATGACCCCTTAAATTTAATTAAGAAACTGATTTAAACAATTTCTAATAGAAAGAGGTCATCCGTAAAATACTCCAATTATAACTTGAAAACGGGGTGTCCCTTAGGGCAAAATGGAGATAGAAGAACATTACATTTTCAACTCGAAATCGCGTAAAAGATGATGATAGCCCTTAATTTTTAACAGAACTTTCTGAAACACCCTGTATAATCTAGGTAGGAAGCCTTAAATAATTTTATCATTGAAAATAAAGATTTTATGTCAATTAGTTTTGGGCAAAATTGTTCTTTCTTTTTTTTAGGAAAGTTTTGTCTGTATATGGTATAATTTGTGTTAAACTGGGTGATGCACGCAAATTGGTCTACGAGGAAGGCTTTTTTTCTTTAATTCTAATTGACATTAAGTTATATAAGCCCCTTTGAAGATGTATAAAGAAAGATAATAGAAATAGTTGAAAAGATAATTTTAGTAAAAAAATCAAAATTATATACCTATACACATAAAACTACTAATAATAATCATTGTGTACAGTCATTTTCACTCAACGTATCTATGCAGATTTTAAGGGAAGACTAATCATTGTATATGACGAATTTTACCTCGTGGATTTATAATCTATATCGCTGTGTGTTGCATCTTGCGAAGTTGCACGCCTAGGAACTCGCGTATGCTACGAACCAATGAAATAACAGTTAGAAAGACGCCATCATAATTATGAGGCTTGACACGATAGTAAGTTCTCAAGCCCAGCATACCCACAAAAACCAGCATAGAAATTAACCTGGGGCACAATAATTCCTATTAGTTGTATGCATTCCTGGTGTTGCTAGAAAGAGTTACGTCTTTTAAGTTTTGCGAATGTAGGACATAATCCCCCCTGGACATAATCCCCCGGACATAATCCCCCCATTTGAGAAGAAAAGGACATAATCCCCTCATGTAGGAGACAAAATCCCCGGACAATTTCCCCCCGAATGGATGCCGAAGACCAAATACCCCCAGCCCCAGGACAAATTCCCCCCAGCCCCGGGACAAATTCCCCCCAGCCCCGGGACAAATTCCCCCCAGCCCCGGGACAAATTCCCCCCAAACTGTGTTCTTCGGAAGAAAATAAATGTAAAAAAAAATATTTTGGAAAAGGCGTACCATTGTTACAATATTTCCAAAATATTACGAACCTAACCCAACCCAACCAAACCAAACCAAACCTAACCTAACCTAACATAACCTAACCGGGAATTATGACCGGGGAATTTTGTCTAGAGCGTAGGGGGATTTTGACAAGAGAGTAGGGGGATTTTGTCTACAGAGTGGGGGGATTTTGTACTCTTAACTTGGATGGGGGGAAAATGACCGGGGGATTTTGTCTTGAGAGAGGGGGGATTTTGTACGTTTTTAAAAATGGGGGGATTATGACCGGGGGTCTTTTGTCTTGGGGGTATTTAGTCCGTATACCAAGTTTTGCACTTTCGGCAAAATGGTTTTTTTATAATAAAAACTAGTTATCTTTTTTTATAAAGAAAGACTCCTTGTTTCCTTTCGTTCATTTATAGGAAATCAAAGCGTGGGTTTATATTTACCAAAAAAAATATAGAAATTAATCTCATAATCAGAAAGGTGTTAGAAACTGGAGTAAATTCTTAAAAAATTAAGGTAGTTTATTTAGTTTGTTATCAAAAGGCGTGATATGTAACTTGGGAAAATACCTAATCTAAATTATAGCTGGGAGTAAAAATAAAACATCATAAAAAAATGTCTTATCTACCGCCGAAAGTTAACTTACTAAATTAGGAAAATACTTAAAAGTGAAAAGGTTAGCTACTAGTTTTGAAATAAAAAAAATAAATAAATAAAAATATATCAGGTAATTCGATATGTAACCAATTAGAACGACCAACTCCCCAATTAATAATAATATTTTATCAAAATTCTTAAAATCTGATTAGTGGAGGCGGTTGGTGGTATATTCAAATATACTGAAACAACTAGCAAATTAACATTAGATTAATATCCCGCGGGCTTTACCTTAATTTCGTTATCAAGTTTAACCATAAAAAATTTAGGTTAGCAACTAATAAACGTTAATTCAGGTCGGGTCTCGTACATAATCCCCCTGGACATAATCCCCCCGGACAAAATCCCCCTATTTTGGATTTGCCAAGACTTTTTCCCCCCGATTTTAGACGCGTTTGTACAAAATCCCCCCAGAGAAAACGTCCAGGACAAAATCCCCCAAAAGGAAAACTGTTCAACAAAATCCTACCGAAAGGATCATTTTATTGAAAATCCCCCAGATAATAGGCATTTAGAAGTAAAGGTAAACGGAAGCCCAAATCCAAAGATTATCTCTAATAATAATGCAAAAGTATAATTCACAAGAGTGAAAGGTATTGCAAACAATGTTCCTAAACCAAAAGAAGTAAACTACTGATTTTGTTTTAACTTATTTCCAAAAATTTCAATATTTTGGAAAAGGCGGCAATTTATAGTTAGTCAGCAATATTTTGGAAAAGGCGGAAATTTATGGTTAGTCAGCGATATTTTGGAAAAGGCGGAAATTTATGGTTAGTCAGCAATATTTTGGAATAGGGGGAAATTTATGGTTAGTCAGCGATATTTTGGAAAAGGCGGAAATTTGTGGTTAGTCAAAAATATTTTGGAAAAGGCGGCAATTTATGGTTAGTCAGCGATATTTTGGAAAAGGCAGAAATTTATGGTTAGTCAGCAATATTTTGGAAAAGGCGGAAATTTATGGTTATCAGCAGTATTTTGGAAAAGGCGGAAATTTATGGTTAGTCAGCGATATTTTGGAAAAGGCGAAAATTTATGGTTAGTCAGCGATATTTTGGAAAAGGCGGAAATTTATGGTTAGTCAGCGATATTTTGGAAAAGGAGGAAATTTATGGTTAGTCAGCGATATTTTGGAAAAGGCGGAAATTTATGGTCAGTCAGCGATATTTTGGAAAAGGCGGAAATTTATGGTTATCAGCAGTATTTTGGAAAAGGCGGAAATTTATGGTTAGTCAGCGATATTTTGGAAAAGGCGGAAATTTATGGTTATCAGCAGTATTTTGGAAAAGGCGGAAATTTATGGTTAGGCAGCAATATTTTGGAAAAGGCGAAAATTTATGGTTAGTCGGCAATTCATACTATTTTCTCCATCATTGGTTCCGCTTTTCCTCGTAGGGGGAATACTACTATTTTTACTACTATCCTACTAAAACATTTTCCACTGTGGAAAACGACCTCTAAAATAGGAATGACCCTTAAGGGTTCGTCTCCAAGGTGGGGATTTCGTTCCGTAAGCGGGGGATTTTGTCTCCAATTTGGGGGGGATTTTGTCTCCAGTTTGGGGGGATTTTGTCTGCAAATGGGGGGATTTTGTCTTATACCCATTTGGACGGGGGGAAATATTTGGAGGGATTATGTCCAGGGGGATTATGGGAGTCACCCATTCAGGTCCACTCTAGACTTAAATAATTTGACATGTAAAATTAATCAGGAATAATCTTGAAGTTTCGATATTTTGGTACCGTCCTGTCGACGGTCACCAAGATTAAGATTTAAATTTAATTTGATAAAGGTCAAATTTAATTAATGATTGATGTTACTCTAATTTCGAGAATTTCCCCAATTTAGCTTTTTATCTTTGAGATAAAGTTAAATTTAGGGTTTAAATTCAACGCGAACTTTAATTAACTAATTTTAATTCTTAAGTCACCAAATTAAATTTGATAAAAGTTAAATTTAATGAACGATGATATTTTAATTTCGAGAACTTCCCGTATTCATCTTTGAGATGAAATATAATTAAGGGTTAATTAAATAATTTTGGCTATTAAATAACTGAAATAACATTTCCACCAAATGTTAGATAAGCTGCTTCTAAAATTTGGAGAATTTCCCTCTTTTGACATTTATCTTTGAGATAAAGTTTAATTTAGATTTAAATTCAATGCTTACTACAATAAAATAAATAATTTTAACTATTAAGTAACTGAAATAACACTTCCCCTAAAAATTTAAATAAATTGTCTAACAACAAATTTTCTATTTGAATCTATTTTCTCCGCTCAAAATAAATTATTTAAAAACTAAGAAAAAACAAATTACAGCTTTAGGTATTTAGGTCAACCCTTAAATTTAAGCGTCCAACATTTCCTACTGACCATTCGGACCAGACGCATAAACACTATATTTTACAAGACCCCGAAAAATCAAAATAATAATAAATGCTATATACCATTAAATGAATCCCTACAATATACCATAAAAATATGTCCCAAATACTTAATTCATATTGATCACCGTTCAGTGACATTGTCCGAGAAAAAAAGACATATACTAATAACCAATATCAAGTTTCGTGCGTAGACATCAAAGTCGGGTTGGGTGGTTTTTTTTTTCAAAATCCTGGTTTTGAAAAATTCCAAAATAAGCATATTTCTGTATTCCGTGTCAGCTTCGTAATATAACGAGAAATGAAACCCGTATTATTTATTCCATAGAAGGTAACAGAGTTAAAGGTATAAGCTGCCATTACTTGATATAATAGAGGCATCATTACGCGGGAGTTGTCTAGCTACATGGCAACTCAATTTTCTGTATCTTAAAGGTTTTTTTTTCTTTAACTGTAATTTGGACGAACTTGAATTTCTTTTATTCCTGTTTCGATAACACTACTGTATTGATTATTGAACTCCTTCGATATAGTTAAAGAGGTTTGGGATTTTTGAAGGATACCCCAATCGATATGTCTTAATATAAATGGAATGAAATATCTTTATATTAGTTGAAATCTCAAGAGAAAAGGTTCAATGCCGAGGGGTTCGACTTTCCCAAAGAAATGTCTACGGTATTATGAAATAGAGATTTCGCGATTCTGATTTATAATTTTGTCTCTAACAGGGTTCATACAACTTTTGGAAAACAAATTTCCCTGAGATTTCCAGGTTTTTCCCCATATACTTCGCTGAGTTTTCCAGGTTTTCACCGTATATGGAGTATCCTATGGAGCAAATGTTAACGAAGGAGCGGGGGGGGGGCAAATATGACTATTACATAATCAAAGGACATCCCCGTATCTCTAATATAACCAGAGGTTTGAGCCTCCAAGGTATAGTGTAATGTTAATCCTATGGAGGGAATGTTTACGTTTACGAACATTTTGCTTAATTACTCGGCCCCTGTTTGACGCAAATTTCCCTGATTTCCCTGAATTTTACTAAAAATTCGAAATTTCCCTGAGGTTTTTGTCAACTATAGATTTTCCTGATTTTTCCGGGTTTTTCCCTGTTTTTCAGGTTTGTATGAACCCTGCTCTAAGTTTTAGGTATTTTGTCAGCTACTTCGCAATTTCCCTGACCTCAAATATGTCCCTTTGATTTCCCTCAAAAATGTCCCTTTGATTTCCCTCAAAAATGTCCCTTTGATTTCCCTCAAAAATGTCCCTTTGATTTCCCTCAAAAATGTCCCTTTGATTTCCCTCAAAAATGTCCCTTTGATTTCCCTCAAAAATGTCCCTTTGATTTCCCTCAAAAATGTCCCTTTGATTTCCCTCAAAAATGTCCCTTTGATTTCCCTCAAAAATGTCCCTTTGATTTCCCTCAAAAATGTCCCTTTGATTTCCCTCAAAAATGTCCCTTTGATTCCCCTCAAAAATGTTCCTTTGATTTCCCTCAAAAATGTCCCTTTGATTTCCCTCAAAAATGTCCCTTTGATTTCCCTCAAAAATGTCCCTTTGATTTCCCTCAAAAATGTCCCTTTGATTTCCCTCAAAAATGTCCCTTTGATTTCCCTCAAAAATGTCCCTTTGATTTCCCTCAAAAATATTCCTTTGATTTCCCTCAAAAAAATGTCCCGCTATTTCCCTCAAAAATGTCCCGCGATTTCTTCTCAAAATGTCCGCGATTTTGTTTGATTTCGTATAAATATCGAACCCCTCGTTGGAAGTTACCCAAATGGCGTGAAAAAATAGATAAGACGCGCAACAATCTTGACACTAGAACTAGTCCAATGGGTCTTCAAAGATTTCAAATTAAATGTCAATTTGATTAAGATTAAATCATTTACGTCCTATATTAAGCAAATAAAAAAACGTCCCAATAAAAACCCACAAAATCAATTAAGAAAAATAGACAGCAATTCTTTCAATAATAAAAAAAAATCAAATAACCTTGCTATAATTTCTTAAGTACAGTACCAACTCCTCAACCAAGGAGGGGAGAAAAATAGAGATAACTAAATATTATTTCAAGGCAAATTTAAAGTGTATAAATTTACAAATTACACATTGCGAATGTATACGACCTTAGAGTAACGTTATGGGTACAAATTAAAATTAAACAATTCAATATTTACTCAAAAATCGAATCATTAGTGAAAGTATACCAGATCAATGTTCCACATTCATTTCAACAAAAATGCAGCAACATTATCATTAATAAACCCCAAATTAAAACTAAAATACGGTAAAACGTGTAATTTGAACTCTATTATGACTACTTGTTATTAGACCGCCCCGAAGACAAAACCAAAAAAAAATTATATTAAATAAAATTATAAAAAGTGAAACAGATCCTACGTGACGATACGCCTTTAAATTTTAAAATTTTCACCCATCAAAGATATTTTATATAACCCTAAACTACTTAAGAAATTTTTAAACGTTTTTCTATAAAACTTCGTAGTTTTTTAAGAGAGAGAGATATAATATAAAAAATATCTAGAGTAATCCACCCACAGAATTAACGATAAAAAAAGCAAATATAACCAACCACACTTTTTCTATCCACATTCCAAAAATAGCTAGGATGGAAAATGTTAAAAATAAATAAAAAAAACCTTTGGGGCCATCTTAATATATATCAAGAAATTGTACAATTCTTTCAATAATATTGAATTAAAGAAATAAAGTGACCACAGATAGAAAAATAACCATTATATCACTTTTTCTATTCACACCCCCAAAATAGCTAGGATGTAAAATTAAATATCAAAAATTAATTTAGAAAAAAAATTATACAATTGTTTCAATAATATTGAATTACAGAAATAATAAGATTTCTTTAAATCGATTCTTCTACTAATTATAAGACCAATCTGCATAGTGAAATATATAATTTTAAAATATTCAAATTAGTTTGCGATTTCAGGGATAATTTAAAACTTGCACCTCCAACCAATCACGTAACGCCTTGCCTTTTTCTTAACAAAATTCACGTGGCACGTTCTATATCTCGCGCCATAGATTGTCACATGTGTCACATCGTGCGTAATTTTTATAATCAAATTTCGCGCTAAATTTCATTCGACATGGAACACGTGCCACAGGAATTTTGTTAAAAAAAAGGCAGGAGTCAGGACGTTACGCGATTGGTCGGAGGTGCAAATCTAAAATTATGTATTAAACCTCTCAAAATAATTTGAATCTTTTTAAAATCATTCTGGGGTATATAATATACTTCCTAGATGTTTCACTATATGCAGATTAGTCTTATAATTAGTAGAAGCATCGATACAAAAACAAAATTACCCTCTCACTTTAAGTGTTAATTCACGTAATATTAAAATAAATTCACATTGATACGTCTGACATCTTTTAAGGTACATAAAAAATATATATTCTCTCTCTAGATGTATGTACGTGTTTTGGGATGTATAACATTTTTTTTCTTTCAAAAGTGTACGAATCATTTGAAAAGGGATTATTACCTAAGATTAAAGGAAACAGATTTGCGATATTGAAACCCAAATTAAGACTATTAAATACAAGGGAGGATTTTTATGAAGAATTTATGAGGAAAATTAGCCGGATTATAAAATGTTGGAAATTGATACATTATCGAGCCTTTAAGGGTCAATCCTTCCTTAAAACTCGATGGCGGTAAACGGATTAAAAATAGAGTTATCTCTTAAAAAATTTTAAGATTTATATAAGGAGGAAAAATTTGGGTAGTTTCCTTGCCTCTAATTTGGTAATTTGACACGTTAATTAATATTAAATAATTTAGTTAAGGAATTCATTTAGTAAAGGTTATCTCATATCTTGCACTATTTTGGGGTTTATATAAGATATTTTTGGTTTGGTGCAGATTTTGTTTATAAAAGAAAAATTAAAGCGTTTTGTACGATAATTATTTTATCAATCAGGACTGGAATACTTAATATTATTTCCCTGTTAAGTCTGTGACAACTTATCAATCATTAACCCAATCTTTTAGGTTAGGGTTAATAACAGATTATTCTGGTAATGTGACATGTGAAAATTTCCTTGTTTTGCATGAGGTAAATCAATATTTGGCAGCCCGTATCTTCGTTATTAAATCATGTACAGTTCCAGACCCCATTCATATTCAATGACACTTTTTCACTCATGTTAACCCAAAGAACATGTCACCCTTTAATCATAAGTTCATAAGATATGTTCCTACCATAAGGGTGACAACTTCGTAATGCTACTGAAAGACTTACAGCTCGAGATAACTAGTTCTAGCAGAACGACAAGCGAGAATTAGTTAGTTTTGCAGGACTTCCATCTAGGTCCTATTTAGTCTGCATTACTAAACCTTTGACAGCGGTTGACCAGGTGTCGCTTTACCTGGAACCTATGCCCTACCTCATTCACTTCATGACAAGCTCTAGTTTGTAACCAGTGACAAACTTATGCTTTAATTTATAACAGACTTATCAGAAAACAGTGCGAAATTAGCCATACATTCCATTTCAATTGATTCGACAGAAAAAATCAACAACGAAGAATTGGTTTAAGTTACCAAAACCCTTGCATTCCTTGGGGCTTTAAGATCAGATTGGAATTTTCACTCCAATTTTATTTGAAACAATTACGTTATGTAGATAATTTTCCTTCAACGGTCTGTGTCTGATACCATTATTAAATGTCAAATGGGAAGGGTGGGTTTAGGTTTTCAAAAGGATATCAGTGTTCTTTTTCCCGGTTTGGATATACAGCATGACATACGATACTCACAACACACGCCCCTATCCTTTCCTACAAACGAAATTAAAATTAAGAAAAAAGAAAAGAATGGAGAAAAACCAAAATCGCCGCCTGGCTCAAAGGTTTTACCAGGAGTGTTTACCCATAATGGCAAGCTTTATTTTAACAAATAGCCTAACACCGTAAAAATGATTTTCGTTTCATTTTTTTTATTTTTTCCTTAACGCCCTTGTTCGTAATTTTGTTCTAGAAATATTTGTTTCAGGGCATGAAATGCATGACTTTGCGAATCTTTTGTAAAGAATTGTAAGTAAGGAAATGTTAATTTAATTTAATTTAACTCTATTTTTGGTAGTAAAATGTCAAGGTTTAGTTAGAGTTTATCTATATCTATATAAATCAAAGTCCTGACTGACTGACTGACTGACAGACTGACTGATAATCAACGCCCAGCCCAAACCGCTTGCCCTAGAAGGCTGAAAATTTGCAGGAACGTTACTCATAAGTAGTAGGCGCGTACTAAGAAAGATTTTTCCAATCCGCCGCCATCTTAAAAAATGGCGCCCAGAAATGTAAAATATATTTTCTATGCAATTAAGTACGCGCGTTTCAACCGATTTCACAAATATTTAGTACACTGGTTTCTTTAACCTTGAGACGGGCTGAATGGTCTTTCGGGTTAGATTTTTCGCCATCTTTTAAAATGGCGCCCAGAAATGTAAGAAAATATTCTCTATGCAATAAAGTCCGCGCGTTTCAATCGATTTCACAAATATTTAGTACAATGGTTTCCTTTAACCTATAGACGGGCTGAAAGGTCTTTTGGGTTCGATTTGTTGCCATCTTTTTAAATGGCGGCCAAAAACTTAAAAACCATTCTTTATGGAATAATGTCCGCGTGAAAAGTAATAAAAAATATCCCGACGGGCTGACGGACTGTGCCGAGTGCCTTCGCTCCTAGGGTGCTACAAAATATTAGTCATCAGTAAAATCTACACATTCTTTATATCATTTTAGATGGAAGTTCTAATTACACGCGCGCGACGCCGCGGGTAACGGCTAGTGGGTTTATAATCATTAATTTTTTTGTTAAGTTTTTCTCAGCGTCTGAAGAGGTCTTGAGTTTTTCTAAGGTCAAAGTGTCAAGGTTTAATTTACCACAGATGTATTGCATCTTGACTTGTGCCAAGATTTCAATAATTAAAACTCTATTTAAGTCTAATACCCAGGATTTTGTCAAGATCAAGTTTAGCTACATATGTCCTCCATCTAAGCTTTTGTCAAGATCTTAATGGCTTCAAATGTCCTCCATCTATAGTTTTGTCAAGACCTCAATGGCTACAAATGTCCTCCATCTAGGGTTTTGTCAAGACCTCAATGGCTTCAAATGTTCTCCATCTAGGGTTTTGTCAAGACCTCAATGGCTTCAAATGTTCTCCATCTAGGGTTTTGTCAAGACCTCAATGGCTACAAATGTTCTCCATCTAGGGTTTTGTCAAGACCTCAATGGCTTCAAATGTTCTCCATCTAGGGTTTTGTCAAGACCTCAATGGCTACAAATGTTCTCCATCTATAGTTTTGTCAAGACCTCAATGGCTACAAATGTACTCCATTTATAGTTTTGTCAAGATATCAAGGGCTACAAATGTCCTCCATTTAGAGTTTTGTCAAGATCTCAATCAAGGGCTACAAATGTCCTCCATTTAGAGTTTTGTCAAGATCTCAATCAAGGGCTACAAATGTCCTCCATTTAGAGTTTTGTCAAGATCTCAATCAAGGGCTACAAATGTCCTCCATTTAGAGTTTTGTCAAGATCTCAATCAAGGGCTACAAATGTCCTCCATTTAGAGTTTTGTCAAGATCTCAATCAAGGGCTTCAAATGCTCTCCATCTAGGGGTTTGTCAAGACCTCAATGGCTTTTAATGTCCTCCATCTATAGTTTTGTCAAGATCCCAATGGCTACAAATGTCCTCCATTTAGAGTTTTGTCAAGATTTCTATATGACTGACAAGCACATCCTTCGCAGTTTTCATTCAAAAGATCGCCTTATTGTCCGAAAATAATTTTATTTAATAAAACCCCCATCCTTTCTCAAGGTTTTCCTTAGTTCAGTTTCACCCTCCCTTTACTCGTAATTTTTCCAAAAACCCTAAACTGATCTTAATTTAATAACATGGGCGCGCTTGGCATTAAAAAATAAAAATCAACCTAAACTATACGAGCATCTATAGTGTGGGTGATTCACTAAAGATAATAATATATCTCCTAACGTTACCAGTTTCCAACTTCCAAACCTTTCTTGCACCAAAACGGAGAAAGAGAATCGCTAAGGCCCATTCAGACAACAGACTATAATCTTAAGTTCACGTAGGGGAAGTCGCTTTGCTCACTTAAAGAGTCACGTGTCAACGAATACGTAAAAGATTCACGCACGGGTTTAGTTTGAAAACTAGTTTTCAATTTCGTTGGGCAGTGAGTGTCCAGATGGCACCACCTCGTTAACGTTCGCCTATTCTGTAGCCATAGCTCCCTCGATCATGCCTTGACTGACGCGTGATCGAGTGAGCTGTTACGCATTAGCAGACGATATATGAAAAGTTTTAAGATTATTGGCGGGGTATTTTTCAATCCTTTTGGATCTTTGTCTATTTTAGTATTCAAAAGTATTGGCTCAAAAATGACCAAACACTAGATTAGTTTTACGTCATCTGCTGTAGCGTCTGAACAGGGAAATTAACGAGGCGACAGTCGTCAGATTTGACATTAACGTCTGAATGGGCCTTGACAGAAATATTTTAGGTGTATACATTTTGGCATTGTTTCAAATCACCCAAGCACGACCAACAGCCACGAAAAAAAGAAGAAAAAACCCGCGTAAAAGAAATGGCCGTCATAAGACGCGCCGTTTCATTTTGGTACAAGTCAGAGCTAGGTCCTAACCTTCCCAAGGACTTCATAAACCAAACCCTAATTTTTTTTTAAATATCCTACGATATAGACTGGTATATATTCCGTAATCAAAAATTATTTCCGTTCTTTTTTGAACCAGAAATTACAAATTTTACCCCTTCCTCCCCAAATCACAATATAACACATCGGAAGTGAATAAATCGGAAGTAATTAAAAAACAAAAACCAAAATCGAAATAAGGGAAAACCAATATTAAAAACTAACTGGTTATGAAATAGTTTTCAGATTGATTCTTCATGGGGTATAACCTATAATAACTTCAAGTTTTATCTACTTTTAAATATAACAACATTTAAAAAAAAGATTTTAGCTATAATTTTATTTGTAAGGTCCCCGATATGTCTCAGAATGGTTCCAAAAGTTGTACACCCTTTTTTCTCTTTGCTAAACACTTTGAAGTACAAAACTGTATAAAATCATTTAAGCAAGGGTATAACGTTTAATATCTTATAAAAATCGTATATCATATAAAAACAGTTAAAATACCAAGCCAACGTTTTATATAACCATGATTCTTTTTTAAACAAATTAAAGTCTATATCCTAAACCAAGCGAAACTAAATGTTCCATACCGTTTTTATGACATGAAAAGATTTCCCAAGTATAGGTTTTAAAAAATGTGTATATTTCTTTTTAAAAATTCGCTTCATTTACTTTGATTCCATAATTTTTAATACAGCGTTGCGTCATTATAAAACTACATTAATTTCGTATTTTTCGTAAACAACCCGAGCCCTCTAAATGGCAAAGTATTTCAGATATAAACCGTTCCATTAATTCCAGAGGAGAAGCACAAACACCACAGGGGTCACCTTCTCGTGTTACATATTTCCTCTCTCGCGCCAAGCAGCACGCGCTGGGGGCTCCGTCTGGCGTTGCCTCTAGGACTAGGTTGCCGCTAGGGAAATAAGTTACCTAAGAGAGGGAAACCTCCTGTATAAGCGTTGGTTTCTCCAGGGATAGATTTAACTTTAGAAGTAGGAACAGGGTTGGCGATTTTTTTGATTTTTTCAAAAAAATCAAAAAAATCGATTTTTTTGATTTAAATCGGATTTTTTTGATTTTAATTGATTTATTTGATTTTTTTGATTTTTATTGAACTAATAGATAGTAAATTACCAACATGAAAACTTTTGAGTCAAAATTAAGCAAAAGCAAAATAATCATGACATTTAAGCAGCTATTTGATATTATTACTATTCAAATGCTTGTATAAAAAGACTAGCTTGACCGCTATTTCATTTCCTAGCCTTTCCAGCAAGACAAACTGGAGTTCTGGGAAAAACATAGATTGAAATATACCAAAACCACGATTATTTTTAATTTTAGGTCTTTTCTAATTAAGTTTCTTCTCGAGTTACTTAAAATACTCCTTGGAATCTTAGAAAACATTTTTTAAAAATAAAAATATATTCTTGATTTTAATCAAATGATTTTTTTAAAAAAATCGCTTGATTTAAATCATGATTTAAATCAGTGATTTAAATCAAACTGATTTAAATCAGACAACCCTGAGTAGGAATGGAGAACGGTTAGTATTTACTTCAGTCCGACTCATAGACCCGTATAGAGCCCTTCCCTCCAACACGTAACGAAAAGATTAAATTATCTTCTTGGCTCACTTAAACTACGTTTTGTTGACGTTGCTGACGGGGACGGTCCAAAATAAGGAATTCCTTTTTATCCCTGTCGCTATGACCAGCCTCTTCTTTCATACCCCCCGTCCCGTGGAAGGGGGTCAGGGACTTTGACACGCGCCCAGATATTACTCTGTTCTCCATTCCTACTTCTAAAATTAAATATATCCCTGGTTTCTCTTCTAGTAATAAATGGAATCGTCTATTGAAAATATCAAAACCCAATTTTGAAGGAATTTAGAAACGTTTAGGTTAATATTTCGTTGGGAAAGGAGGTATTTCGTCTGCGATTGTCAATACAAACAGTCAATCCAAAGTTTTTCAAGATTCTCAACACAAAACAAACATTCCCTTGTTGCTGTCTAAGACGTTAAAATACTAAATCATTGGCACTACATGCTCCAGTTTCTTTTAAACTAAATTAATTAATAAAATTAGAAAGTGTCGCCGGTGCTTATATAAAATACTCCAGGGTAAACAAGAAAACATACACCTTAGGAGGAGTTGATTAATTTATCTCACTTCATCTCTTTTCACTACCGTTTAAATTCCAGTGTAAAATGAGGTCAAGATATATTGGTCATTTCCATACATACCTTCCCCCTATTTACATACATATATATACAAGAAAAAATATTAAAAATAATCACTTTTAAGAATGAATGGTTGTGGTTTCCATAAACAATCACAATGAGATTTTACGTTCGCTAACAACAGAAATTTCATGCATTTTGAATTGCATGTCAGTCATTTCAATTCAATGTCAAATAATTAAGGGTTTTCACGAGTCAATGGACACGAGTTATCTCAGAAATATATATTAATGGTATTGATTAATTTAAAAATATTCAAGAACAAGTTAATTTGAAATCGTATACAGGGTGTTTCTGTGTAAGGTCAGTAAGAAATTAAGGGGTCATGTTCTTAGGGTGATTTCGAGTTGAAAATGCAATTTCTATCGTAATTTTGACCCTAACGGACACCGTTTTCAAGTTAAGATTGGAGGAGTATTTTAAGGATGACCCCTTAAATTTAATTTAACATAAGAAACTGAACAGACAATGATTTCTAATTTAATTAAGAGGACAACCCTAAAACGTTCCAATTTTAACTTGAAAACGGTGGGCCCTTGAGGTCAAAAATGGAGAAGTAGATAGAAGTTATATTTTCAACTCGAAATTGATTTCCCAAATAGCATGATATCATCTCCCTTAATTTCTTTACCTTTCAAAAACACCCTGTACCTTATCTAAGCTAGAGTTTAGAGAGAGATACAAAACTATGAAAGAGTAAACGTTTTCCCCTAAAGTCAGAAATTATGGTTTACTGAACTAAATTTCAACTTATTTATTTATTTTAAATTTTATCTTCATAATTTGGACCACTAATATCAACCACCCACAAAAAAAAAATATAAAAGTTGATATTGACAAATTATACACCCATGTTGAAAGATTAACTATATTTTAAAATAAAACCAGTTTTTTTTATCGCACCGTGACTCGACAAAAATTTACACTCAATAAAATTGATCATCTGTTTTAATTTTAAGAAAGTTAATTTGTAATACGTTAACTTACATAACTAATTACTAATTTACCCTCCTAACGAGATATTAAAACATTTAGCGAAAAACCATACTTTAATTACACAAAAGTTAAGAATTATTTCGGTTAACCAACCCTCTAGGTTCAATTTTAAGAAAAGTTATTGGGTACGGTTTATAAGATATGTTCTTCCATAAGTATGACACTACCTATACAAGTTCGTAATGCATACTGAGAGACCCGAGGGGGTAGACACTTTGGATCTCTTTGTACGCCTGAGTTCAAAAGAGTTCAGCTTTGACAGTACATTGAGTTCTCAAGTGTCTACCCCCTCCTGAGAGACTTACAGCTCGAGCTTTGGTTCTAGCAAAACGACAAGCGAGAATTGAAGTACTACACTCGGTTAATTAGTTTTGCAGGACTTCCATCTAGGTCCTATTTAGTCTGCATTACTAAGCCTTTGACAGCGCCAAAGCCAGGCCTCCCTCGCTTTATCTCGAATCTATGACCTGCCTACGTCACTTCATGACAAGATCCAGTTTGTAACCAATGACAAACTTATGGATGAACATATCTTATGAACTTATGATATTGGAAACTTTCACCAGAACAATTCTATGCCTACCAGTAATTTTTTACTCAAGGCCTTATAAATAAAATGTTACTTTTTCGTATAATACAGGTTTTATGTATTATTTCAATCGTAAAAACAAGGGAAAATAAAAAAAACCCGAAAACACACCCACATGACCTAATTTATTTAATGAAAATTTAAGATAAATGTAATTCACGTGGCTTATGCTTCAATTACGATTAAAAGATTACAATTCAAAATTGCAAAAAAATAAAAAATAAATAATAAAACGCACCGCAAAGACGCAAAACAATAGCTAGTAAACAATCACAAATTATGTAATCAAGGTAATAATCAGAAAATAAAATAAAAATGTCAAAATCTTAATATTGACTTCAAAATTGAATTAAATTGTGTAAGAACTTCCTTCTGGGATGTTTAAGTATCTAATTACACAAATGCAAAATAGCATAAGTTTATAAGATATGTTCCTTCCATAAGTTTGTCACTGGTTACAAACTGGAGCTTGTCATCATGATGTGAGTGAGGTAGGTCATAGATTCTAGTAAAGCGACGCCTGGTTTTGGCGCTGTCAAAGGCTTAGTAATGCAGACTAAATAGGAGAAGATGGAAGTCCTGCAATATTAACCACCGAGTGTAGGACTTCAATTCTCGCTTGTCGTTCTGCTAGAACTAGTTATCTCGAGCTGTAAATCTCTAGCATTACGAAGTATATGTAGTGTCATACTTATGGAAGGAACATATCACTTATAAACTTATGATAACAATCATTAAAATTAACTTTCCAATTCTCTAGAATCCCAGAAAATAATATAATTCTTGTTCTTTAAATTTAATTATATATTCCTACGAAGTTTTCTAAGAAACTTCTTAAGAAATTTGGGTTTCTAAGTTAATTCTTTTAGAACCATAATTTACTTTTAATTATGTTCATAAGTTTTGCGATAGTTATGGGTGTATAAGGGTTAAGAAAAATTGGTAATATTTTCTTAAGAGTTAGCGGTATAGGGGTCAAGAAGCAAGTTGACCTCAACTGTACAACATACGATTTCCTTTCAAAACTTTCTTTTGTTTAATAGTATATATATTTATAATAAGGTAATGATCATTGGCGCTAAACTATTTGGTCTTAAAGGGAAGGTAAACGTACAAATGACTTTTATTTAACTATACAGTGTGTTTCTGAAAGACTCATAGCCCAGTATAGAGCCCCTCCCTCTAACACGTAACAAAAAGTTTAAATTACCTTATTGGCACACTTCAACTACGTTTTGATGACGTTGCTGACGGGGACGGCGAAAAATACGTAATTCCTTTTTACCTCTGTCGCTATGACCCGCCTCTTCTTTCATACCCCCCTCCCGTCCCGTGGAAGGGGGTCCGGGACTTTGACGCGCAACCACATTACTCTGTTCTCCATTCCTGCTTCTAAAATTAAATCCATCCCTGATTTAATTAAAGAAACTGATTTAGACAATGATTTCTAATTAAATTAAGGGGTCATCCCTAAAATACTCCAATATTAACTTGCAAACAGTATCGCTTAGGGTCAAAATGGAAATAGAAGTTACATTTTCGACTCAAAATCGCACTAATTTCTGATAGACCTAAGTTCAAAAACACCATGGCTGTATGTATCTGGCTTAATTTCAGATGAAAGAAAGAAAATTGCTTTGGTATCCCTTTACAGGCGTGTTTCCTTTATACTTCCTCGCTTAGCCTCTTAACTCTAATATTAATTTTAAATTAATCGTGATTAAAGTTTAATGATGATATTGTATATCGTTGGGCATTTGTTTTGACGTCCTTAATTGGTTAAAAAATTACACTTAGTGACACACAATAGAGAAACACATCAATTATATTTGAAAGAAATCTATGTCGTTCAAAATGGAACTCAATCCCTAGTTTTAAGGTGATATTTAAAAGCTTTTAAAACCTAGTGATAATTTATACGCATTTGCCAATAACGCCCTGCCTTTTGTTTACTCGTATGAACAATAAAAAGTTTTATTTGAATTTTTTTTTTATTATTTAAAATATTATTATTTGACCTCGCTATACTTAATGTCAAACGTTTTTTCGTGAATATTTAATTAGGGACCAATTAGCTACTACCGGAGTAAATAAAAACAATGTAAATCTTTTTTGGTTTTTAAAACCATAAATTAAACCAGTATTACTTAAGCGTGCTGGTAATAACATAAATTCATAAGATATGTTCCTCCATAAGTTTGTAACTGGTAACTTAGAAACTGGAGCTTGTCATGAAGTGAATGACGTAGGTCATAGATTCGAGGTAAAGCGACGTCTGGTTTATTAGTAATGCAGACTAAATAGGAAAGTGGAAGTCCTGCAAAACTAATTAACTAGCCGAGTGTTGGACTTCAATTCACGCTTGTCGTTCTGCTAGAACTAGCTCGAGCTGTAAGTCTCTATGCTATAGCATTACGAAGTATAGGCAGTGTCAGACTTATGGTAGAAACATATCACTTATAAACTTATGCTTATAACTAATAAGCTTTAAACTTGTGCTATCACTTAAGATTGGAATGCTAAAGAATTAAGTCTTTACGCGGTAATCCTACCGTCAATTTAAAGACCTTACGTGCCACGATTTTTGAAGTTTATTACCGTATTTACTAAAAAAAACAAACATAAACTTAATGCCCATTCAGACTATAGAGTAAAATCTTAACGTTCCCGTCGGTCGCCTTAGTAATTTCGTTTCGGTGATTTCGTCAATACGTTCATGTCCCTGTTCAGACGGAAGAGCAGACGACTTAAAACGACTCACGTATATAGAGTAATGGCAGTACTACGTATGCAAACGTCATACCCTTCAAACTCTTAGCTCAGTGTCATCCCCCCTACTGGGCGCTTACAGTATCCCCTCTTACAAGAGCGCGCCCAGAGGGAGGGATACACAGTCTACACCCCTCTCTAGCACCACTAGTCCATATTTGTGATTTTTGAGCCAAGACTTTTGAATTTATTAAAATAGCCGAATATCCAAAATGAATGAAAAATACCGCGCCAAAAATCCTCTAAATTTTTTCATATATCGTCTGCTAAAGCGTAGCAGCTCACTCAATCACGCGTCAGTAAAGCATAATCGAGTGAGCTATGGAAGCTACAGAAAAGGCGCTAACTAGGTGGTAGTGCCATCTGGACACTGACTGCCCCGACGAAATTGAAATTATTCAAACTTTGAATGAATCTTTTACGTAGTCATTGACACGTGTCCATGCAACAAAGCGACTTCACCGACGTGCATGAACCTAAGACTTTGGTCTACAAAGTCTGAATAGGCCTTGAAGAGAAAAGGTCGGCGTAATCTCATAGTGAACATTTTAGCAATGGACTGATGAAACTTCAATAATCCCCTTTTGATTTCAAAGTGCACGACATCGTGTGTCCATTATACCCAAATCTCAACTTGACCTCAAAAATATAATGAATCCATAAAGTAAAGCCTACACTTAAAAGACAAAAAAAAATCAAGAGTCAGCAGCTAGGGGCCCACCTAAAATACCGTTTCTTAAAATCATTATTCCGCCTTTTAAGAGAAAAATACAAGTTGGGAAAACCAAAATATTACCTCTCCGAGTCAAGACGACTACTTACAAACTTATTTACCCAGACATGGAAATGTTTCTTAAGTTAAAATCTATGAAATATTAAAGCAGTATACAAAGCACAGCAAATATTCTGTAAATCAGACGACATTTTACATCCAATAATGATATACTTGTACACATTAAAATCATCCGATGGGGGAAAAACGGGAAATGAAGAGATAAAACTTTGGAGGGATATTACCTTTACGTGTTTGTAAAGGCCCAATTTTCTACTCCTCAACTGTATGCCCTCTATGTTCAAAGCCATATTCACAACAGGGTTGCATTGTAAACACTATCCTTTCGTTTCATCTCAACGATTTTCGTAGTTTGTCAACATGACTGTTAACGTTACATAACACCAAAGCTTATTTGTGGCTACACACACTGAAAGTAAATGCGTACCATAAAAAGCATGAAAACACGAAGCTATTATCCGATTACGATCAGACCTTTCACTGGTCTGGGCTGCGTTCAGCAGAGCTCACCAAAAAAGACAGCGGATTTTGGAAATGTTTACCGGTGAGGTCTGTCGTCATAGCTTTTCTCCGGTCATCGTCGTTTTATAAATGACGCTAGCGCAATAAAGCGTGCAAGGTACCAAGGCTTAACAAAAATTGTATGATAACATATTTATAGAGATAGATAACAACTTTTATAATTAAAATTAGAAACTAACATATCTTTTAAAATTCTCGCGTGATCAACTGGTTTCACGCCAATTAAATAGCTATAGTCCCATAGTGCTATTTGTATTAATTCCTCCATGGTTTTTTCGCCAAGCTGAGAACTATGCGTTTTACGTCACGTTATCCAAAGAGCCGACTATTTTCTTTGAAGACCGCGCTAGCTCAGCGCTTAGCACCGTGACGTCAAAATTCAAAAACAAAATCCCGTTATGTAGGACACTGCTAACAGCGCTGGGCTCTGCTGAACGCGGCCCAGATTTCCACCATGATTATATAATCTAAGCCTAATTATTTAAAAGTGTATTTAACTTTCGGCTCACTCTGAACCGTTAATGTCTCTGCATTACAGAAACGAAAACCAAACCCAAGCGTTTACTATTTGGTGTACTAGGCCTATTGACAAATAAAATTTCATTTGACCAACATAGTAGCGTTGTGCTTGTATTCACTTTAGAAAGGATTATGCTATAAACAGATGTAGTATAGCTTAAGTATTATATAAACATCCATTTTAAATAACAATATTAAAAAAATCTTTGGAATATCAAAATGAAATAGAGCTTTAAAGCTACAAAAGTACTAAATACATCATAATTACGAAAAATATTTCCACATATTCACTTTATATTAAGGATAAAGGGAATATTATGGTTCTGTAGGATTCCTTTACACATCAAAACAAAACGAACTTCTAACGCAGCGCACTACTGTAACAACGGACGGACACACACAGACAAAAACATAGACTGCTTTTTAACTCTTTCCGTATTAATTTTGAATTGAGAAACAAGATTATCTTAAATATTAAAATAAATATAATTAATATTTAATATTTTCTTCGTTAGTTATTCGCCTTATTGAACGTTACATCGTTTTAAAAAAGAACAATTAAACATTCTTGAGAGACTTGACTAATATTGGCGTTTGAAATGAAGCATACGCCGGTTGCTTCGCCTTAATCAAATAGGTAGTATATAAGGGTGTCGAACTACAGTTAAAAGCAAGAACAACCGCAATTGCGAAAACCTATCGTGGACAACCCACCTTAGGGAGGCTAGACGTTTCTCGTAACCCTAGCTGATCGCCGCGAATGTCTTAAACCCAACGATGACGATGGAGTAGAAGCCAGGTGTGCAGACTGGTGTCCATGTGTGATGGACAAAAACAAAGACCAGAAGATGGTGGTGTAGAAGCCAGGTGTGCAGACTGGTGTCCATGTGGGATGGACAAAAACAAAGACCAGAAGATGGTGGTGTAGAAGCCAGGTGTGCAGACTGGTGTCCATGTGGGATGGACAATGACCTGAAGATGGTGGTGTTAGAAGCCAGTAAGTACAGACTGGTGTCCATGTGGGATGGACAATGACCTGAAGATGGTGGTGTTAGAAGCCAGTAAGTACAGACTGGTGTCCATGTGGGATGGACAAAAACAAAGACCAGAAGATGGTGGTGTTAGAAGCCAGTGTGTACAGACTGGTGTCCATGTGGGATGGACAATGACCAGAAGATGGTGGTGGTTAGAAGCCAGTAAGTACAGACTGGTGTCCGTGTGGGATGGACAAAGACCAGAAGATGGTGGTGTGAGAACTCAAGTAGAGTAGCCATTTCCGTGACTGTGAAAGCAGTTCGGAAATGGCGAACACGTTTGCTCCGATACGCAAACTGCGAACGAGGTCACGTGGGTGTAACAACAGACACACACACACACAAACACACACACAAACACACAGACAGACACACACGATCGTTACAGAACCTCTCCGTGACATACGTCACTCGGAGAGGTAAAAATGAAATGAAAAAAAAAAAGAGGGCTACCTACCCGGTAAAATTAACAATGCAAAAAAAACAGTAGAAAATAATAAAATACTTTTCCATTATTTCAAAACGAAATCACGAAGTTAGGAATATTAAAAATAAGAGATTTTTTTTCCTTCCATTAAAGGGTTGTGGGTTTTAATAACAGTTAATTAACAAGAAGTAAACTGCATCATGCCTATTTAATTTTTTTACTAGTCTTGTGGTTTTTCTTACACGTAATGGAATATGTAGTGTCGAAATATTTGTTAATTATTGTATTCTATATTATATATATTACGCCAAGACGTTACCGTCAGCCAGTTATGACATTATATTAGTTTTCGAGCCGCCATTTTTAAAGATGGCGGCAAATTATAGCCCCAAAATTTTACCATAAACCCCGTCTATAGGATATAGGGAACCAGTCTACTAAATATTAGTGAAATCGGTTGAAACGTGCAAACGTTATTCCACAAAAAATAAAAGGTTTTTACACATTTTTGGCCGCCATTTTTCAAGATGGCGGCGGTTTCCAAAAATATTTCTTAGGGCGTTTCTTCTACTTAATAGTAAGGTCCCTGCAAAATTTCAGTCTTCTAAGTAAAGCAGTATGGCCTGGGCATTGATTATAAGACAGTCAGTAAATTGGAACGACTAAACTTCCAACAATATTTTACAACAATGATAATGCTTCTAATTAATATACTTCTGTCATTAATACATAAGAAATACCCACAAAGCAATTCCCCTCCCTTCAACCTTACCCCTTAAAAAGAACAAAACGTTTTGCAAAATAAAATATTAGGGAAAAAAAATAAAATTGATATTGGTTTTTCTCTCAAAGAGAGTTTTGCCAGTTTTTCTATTTTCCATAAACGAGTCAATTACGAAAAATAATACATTTTTCAATGGGATATCTAGGCTTACGAAATACAAATGGACCGAAACAATGAAACCGAAATAAAGGAGGCCAATAATGGAAAGTTTAAGAGCCCCTTAAATGTTTGTAATACAAGCCCTAAGCTCCAGAATCGAGATAATGAGGGTTTTATATACTTATAACTGAGATCGAGTGTTTACCCGGGCCGTGAAAGGGGTTCGGAACGGTTTTATTTTATATTTAATCTAGTTCATTAATGAAATAAATCTTATACGTCTTAACTATTTATAAAATCAACGCGTGGAAAATGCCTACTTTAATTTTGCCCCAAGGTATGAATTTAGAAAACTAACCCGGAAAACAGAAAACAATTGGGGATTTTTGACAGAGTTGACATTATCATGTTTTACGACAATTAATTTTTAATATATTCCCATGGATACTTGGTAGGTCTTTTACTTCTCCGAGTGACGATGACGTTACGGAGAGGTATTAAACTGGATGTGTCTGTGTGTGTGTCTGTCACCGCGTTGGCAAATCGGAGCAAACGTGTTCACAGAAAGCAATATTAGCTTCTACTCCATTATCATCGTTAGGGTTAAGATGTACGCGGCGATTGGCTAGCTAGGAGACTAGTATGAGAAACGTCTAACCAAGGTCTAACCTCCCAAGGTTCACGCAATTGCGAGTTTTATTATCATTTATACCCTAAATTTCCAAAATTTGTTAAAGAGGCATACGCTTGAATTCAAATGTCAACAATAAATATGTTTAAAATGATTTTAGGAATAAAGTTTCTTAAAACGGTTTATTTTGGTTTCTCAACTTGTTTAAATATAATTTAATCGATCTACCCAAGAATTGGATTGACACAAAATCGAGACTTAAAATCGATCAAAACGATATTACGATTTAACCGACCTAAAAAAAGACCTAGCCAGAAATAAACAATTTAAAGAAAATTTAATTTACCAAGACATAATTTAATCAGTCTGATAATGATTAAATTGAATTTAATCGATCTACCCATGAATTGGATCGATCCAAAATCGAGACTTAATAGATCCAAACGAGATTACGATTCAACCGATCTAAAAACAGACCCAGCCAGAAATAAACAATTTAAACAAAATTTAATATACCAAGAGATGATTTAATCAGTCTGATAACGATTAAATTGAATTTAATCGATCTACCCTTGAATTGGATCGATCCAAAATCGAGACTTAATAGATCCAAACGAGATTAAAATCTAAAAAACGGCCCAGCCAGAAATAAACAATTTAAACAAAATTTAATATACCAAGACGTGATTTAATCAGTCTGATTATGATTAAATTGAATTTAATCACATATGGGAATCCATTACTAAACAAAGTCCCTCAAATTCAACTAAAAAAAAGAAAAAGAAATCCACACGATATATTTTGATCGATTTTTGATTTAAGTGGATCAAGTTATAACATTGGGTAGGGTTTGTTTGGACCCTTTCTGTCACACAAAAATATTTTCTCATAGGAACCAGCTGCCAGTTTATACCCAAAACATATAATTATTGACTATATAGTTTTTATTCCGCGAAATTCAATAAATATACGACAAAATTTAAGGAAAATAAAAGAAAGAAAAAAAAGTTGTCAACCACGCCCTGTCTACGGGCAATTAAGGGCATCAGAAATAAATAGCATCTTTAAAATTAAATAAAAATTTCTATCTAATTGTTTAAAATGAATATCAGCTCCTCGATCCTTTAATTCGCTTGGAGCGTATGCTAAAATTTCCTCCATATAGTATTAATTAATTTCTAAAAACACCAAAAAAAAGAAAGTTTACATTGTCTTAAATGGGAAATAGGAACTCTGCTAGTGATAATAATAAGAAAAAGAAAAAAAAACCCGTACCGATAATAAATTTAATTGTTTAAATCAGATATTAAACAAAGATTAAATACCTCAATATTTTTATAATAAAAACTTTCTTTTTCAACATGAAAAACTCTAATTTTATAAATTTCGTGACATACAAATGAAATAAAAATAAAATAATTAAACACTAATTAACACAAGTGTTACCTTTGATTTAAAAATAGATTTAGATCTGGTTTCTGAATGTGTTAAAAGAAAAATATGTTAGATATGAGATTTTGTTTAAACCGTTGCAACAAATCACTTCACGCTATAGAAACAGATAAACCGTAAATCGTTAATTACGATTTTAGAAAAAGTATCGAAAAAATCGATAATTGAACGCCTGATTAAACAGTTATTCGACAGTTTAATTTCCGTGTATTATCTACGGTTATTAATTTAAGTTCTTAGTAAATATTTAAACTTGATTTACTGTTGTTAAGTGTCAGGTACGCTAATTAAGTTTATGCTAATTTCAAAACAATATAATAAAATATTTTATCTCCTTCAAACCATATACTGTAAATATTCCCCTTGGAAACATTTCCTCTAGTTTATTTATTTATTTAATTAAGTAGCTACTGGATATTTAATTATAGTATTTAAATTATTGTTTCTGATACAATTAAAGTATTTGAATTGTTTTAAATGATTATAACCTTAATATATTTTGTATAAAGTACAGTACCATGATGTATACCCCATTAAATTTCACTAAATGTAGGCCTAACGAGCCTCAAAAAATTGAAAATTGAGATAATCAAATCTCCTTCCCTTGAAAAGTTGCTACTAAACCACTTTCATCATCCGTTCGTCAAAAAATCCAAGGAATACATACAGCTAATTGGAATCATAGTGCGCCCCATATATTTATACCCCATGTTAATTTCTACGCGGGTTTTGTGGGTATACCGGGCTTTAGAACTTACTAACCATCACTCCTGATAATTCTGATGTCGTCTTTATAACTGTAATTTCATTGGTTGGTAGTAACACGTGTTCCTAGGCGCGGCATTAGTAAGGTGAAACAGGCAGCGAGATAGATTATATATTCACGAGGTAATGATTAGTCTATAGAGTAGTGTCAGTACTACGCACGCAAACGTCATACCCTTCCATCTCTTAGCTCAGTGTCATCCCCCTATTAGACCACCGGTACAGTATCCCCTCTTACAAAAGCGCGCCTAGAGGGAGGGATACACAATCTACACCCCCTCTCTAACGCCACTAGTCTAGCTATCTCTTCCCACAAAATCCGCCTAGATACGTTAGATTGAGTGAAAATGAATTTCGCACAATGCATTATTCCAATTAACTGTATATATTCCTGGCTAAATGTATTCCTGATTACGATCATTATGATTTTGGATAAATTATAGCTTCGTTCGTATTTCTTTTACGTTACCATGTCAAACATAAATAGCTAGTAGTAATCTCGTTTGCTTTATTTCTTATTTTATTTAATTATGTTAATGCACGCTTAAGGGTAGAAACTATGACGAAAGTCTGGAACATTTTAACTCTATAATTTTCCATGTAGATCAAATAAAAATGTATTGTCACTCGAATATAATCTAGAACTAAGGTTAGGCAAGGTCTTGTACAGAATTTATTTTTCCATTGGAAAACCCAAATTACTAACTCAAAATCTAATGACTACCGTAGCATAATTAAAGTAGAAAACATTATAAATTACAGAAGGAATAAATACAGTTAATAGGAATTATTGTTTATGGGAAGATCTACGGACTAAACATTATGTATGAAGAATTTTACCTCGCGAATTAATAATCTTTCTCGCAGCGAGTTGCACCTTGAGCGAGTGCCTAAACCTCGCATTGCTACCAACCAATGAAATCACAGAATTTTTAAACGTGACGTCACGGATAGTAAGCTCTCAAACCCGGACCACAAAATCGGCGTGGAAAATATGACTACACAATGATTCCAATTAACTGTATGCATTCCTGATTAGAGTTATAGCTAATCGAACAATAACAAACTGTCCCATATTAAAATGGTGTTAATAATTGCCCATTAAAAAATGTAAACGTCCTCAAAGTGCTTGAAAAAAAAATAATAAAAATAAATAGTAAACATTTTAATTTACTACCCCTTTAAATACTAACAAAATGGTCGACTAAACCCCAAACCTTTATAATGCATATAATTTTAAGATTTCATCATTACGATACCTTAAAAAAATTAGGCGCAGTTAAAATAGACAACCACTTAAAAAATCCCCCAAACTAAAATAAAACGCAACCTTATCCCAACAATACTTAATAGATTTTAAATATTAAGTGTTTTAAATGTATAAATCACGATTATTACATTAGTAGAAAGAAATTAATATTACTTATTGTACTTATATATCAGGTAAACTTTTCAAAAACTTTCAACAACCAAAAACAGAAGAAAAAAAAAGACCCATGTAACATTGAAATAAGATCACGTTAACTAAAGTTCAAACAAGAAGTGATATCTAGTTTATTAGGGACAAGGTATAAATTCGCCACATTTCCAGCTTTATCTCCAGCAGTCCAAACGTAGGTCCGGAGTTAATCCTCCCGCCTCTAAATTACAACCAGCATCTCATTGGTTCTTGAAAACTCACGTCAGCGCGACACGAATGACGAAAATTCCGTATTTTCCGACTGAGGAGGGGCGAAATAGCCCGGCCTCCTTTTACGTCCCCCTTGTATTTTGAAAGGGGGACTGGGACTATGGCGCGTGAATACTTAGGCATCTTATACCTTCTCCCTAATAAACTAGATATAACTTCTTGGTTCAAACTTAAACTTAAAAAAAAGGAGTAAAAAATAAAAGAACCACTTTGAATAAATATAAAGCGAATTCATGCAATTCGGTAGTATCAAAAAACGTGGACGGTAAACTAGATCTGTTCTTTTCGCAATGCGTCTTGTTTTCGGGGTGTTTTAAAAGGAAATAATTATAATAATTTTGAAGGTATATTAGGCGCTAAGTACCGCCGGATATTTGAAATATCATACAGTCTTTAAAGTTCGCAACCTCAAAGGATATCTTTTTTTATTTAATAACGTTTGACCCAAATTAGAATAAAATTATTTCTCCCCCATTTTATTTTATTTTAAATTTACGAAACTACATCAAAATATCTGATCATATTCATTCAGATCTATCAATATCTAATTTGTGATTATATACAGGGTGTTTTAAAAAGTGTAAACAAAATTACAGACAATGGGATGGGAAACCAATTTTGAGTCGAAAAATAAATAAATTTGCCACAAACAAGTTAAACTCCAACAAGTCATTGGAGTGTTTTACGGATGACCCCTTAATTAAATTAGCATTGCCAATAAGTTTCTTAGTTAATTGTAAGTGGGTCTTCCCTAAAACACTCCAATGATCATAATTTGTTTAGGGGTGTTGTCCGACTCCCTTGTATCAAAATATCACAGAAGATATATTTTTCAATAAAAATTTATTTCGCACACAACTAATTGTACAATAATTAATTACCCTTTTTGGAACACCCTGTATAATATTATAATATTATAATTTTTAATTACCATAATTTGGAAATTAACGTAAACATTTTATTTTTTTATTTTTTCGTTGCAATATTTAAAACGTGTTTAAACCTCAAATATTCTAATTAGAAGTTAATAAAAATGTATTCATTCAGCGGCTTGGACAGATACTCGAAGTTTTAATTATTGAAACTAGCCTAATAGTAAAAAGAATGTCGAAAGTATAAAACGTGTTTATACCTCAAATATTTTAATTAGAAATTAAAATAAAATGTATTCATTGAGCGGCTTGGACAGATACTCGATGCTTTGATTAGTGAAACTAGCCTAATATTAAAAATAATATATGTCGAAAGTACAAATCCAATTTACAATATTAACGAAAAGAATAAATCTAGATATGAAAACCCAATTTACGACGTTTTTGCAAATGAAAGCCCATTAAAAAAGGGTGTGTGTGGGTATATCATACATAACCTGATAAAATATTACGTATATGCTTGCCGATAATGGCTAGACCCCATTGGTCATTATACGTTGGGCATTACCCGTGCTGTACCGTATTTTGACCGGATAATTGATACCGTGGTTGTTTACGAGGACCATTATTTGAATAAAGACTTTATATCAATATATCCAACAATGACATTTTGATGCAAGCATTTCACACCATGCAAATATGAAATTATGGAATTTAATGGTTTTGTTCTCGTTGAAAGACTAGTTTGAAAAATTTCATAAAGTGGATTTTATCACTTTATCACTACGCATACAATGTGTCCCCGTGAACTTTAAATTATACCTAACTTAATATGGTGTCACGTGCTAAATGATATGATGATAATCATAAACGACATTAAAACTAAATTTTAATATATATTTTCTGTGTACCTTTTAAGGTTTATTAAGGCTAGATAAAGCAAGAAGTGATATCTAGTTTATTAGGGAGAAGGTATGAGTTCCCCACATTTCCAGCTTTATCTCCAGTTCAAACGTACAGGGTTCATATAACTTTAGGAAAACAAATTTTCCTGAGATTTCCAGGTTTTTCCCTTATATGGAGTATTCCATGGAGAAAATGTTAACGGAGTGGGGCAAATATGACTATTAGATAATCAAAGGACATCCCCGTATCTCTAATATAACCAGAGCCTCCAAAGTATAGTGTAATGTTAATCCTATGGAGGGAATGTTCACGAACATTTTGCTCAATTACTCGGCCCCTGTTTGACGCAAATTTCCCTGAGTTTTCCCTCAACTATTTATTTCCCTGATTTTTCCAGGTTTTCCCTGTTTTTCAGGTTTGTATGAACCCTGACGTAGGTCCAGAGTTAATCCCCGCCTCTAAATTACAAACAGCATCTCATTGGTTCTTGTAAACGCACGTCAGCGCGACGCGAATGACGAAAATTAAGGTATTTTCCAACTGAGGAGTGAGGAGAGGCGTATTTCGCCCGGCCTCCTTTTACATCCCCCCTTGTATTTTGAAAGGGGGACTGGGACTATGGCGCGCGAATACTTAGGCATCTTAGACCTTCTCCCTAGTAAACTAGATATCACTTCTTGATTATACCTAACTTAATATGGTGTCACATGCTAAATGATATGATGATAACCATAAACGACATTAAAACTAAATTTTAATATATTTTCTGTTTACCTTTTAAAGTTTATTAAGGCTAGATAAAGTTTACTAAATATTTTATTTCTTTAAATCGATAAATAGTCAATTAACGGGAATAAAAATTAAAAGGTTTTCCTTATCTTAAATAAAAAAAATTAAAAAATAAAAATAAAATTGGAATAAAAGTGGATAAATAACTTTCACTTAAATCGCCCCAAAACATTATTCCAGTTTCGCCAAAATAAAATATTTTGTTTTTTAATGTTTATGTAAACATTCTAAAAAGATTTCTCCGAATTTATTTTTCTTAGACTAGTCATATAGGGATTCCCCATACTAATAATGATGTACAAAAGGGTTGAACTCGTTAAATTAATTTGCATGAGAATAAAGATGCGAGATTTCAATCATCATTATTAATTTGAATGAAATATTAATCATTTTAAAAGATAAGCATCGTAGTCGTAAAAGATAAACATTTTTCGTAAATAAAAACTATGCCTACACCAAATCGGAAACACGCGTTATAGAAATAACCCCTTATTGACCTTTGACCTTAAGGAAAGAACAACAACTTCAGAAAGGTTAACTTAAATTTAAAAATTAATTAACCTTAACGAACCTGCAATGAACACTACGCGCAAACACTTATGAACTTTAACCTCTTAAAAAAAATTAACCATCAAGTTAAATATTTATTCTAACCCTTGAAAAGAATAGTGACCTCTTAATTGACCTTCAACCTTTAAAATCCCCAATTATAAGAAACAGTAAGGGCTGTTTTAGTTTAAAATCTGATTGGCCATTCAAAAAAACACACTTCAACAGACGGACACTCTAATTAAAAAAAGCAACCCATATCAACCAACATATATTCAAAATAATCCTATAACAATTAAAACAATACCGGCAGTAAAATTTTAATTTTTAGGTTAATCTATTTAACGTTCTCGTGTGTCTAATAACAGTCAACGATAATCACGGAATCGAATTGCCGAAGAAAGCCATGTTATATAAGGGTTTAATTACTATTAACGATTCGCTAATGGATTTTTGTCCCCCCTTAAGCAATAATTATATAACTAAGAAAATTCAAACAAAATCTCCCACAGCGTTTTCGAATTCTGGCACCCACATACCAATTTTTTTTTTTTTTTTCTATTTAACAAAAATATATATCTATTTAATTACATATTAACTCGCTCAAATATTCGATCTGAATACTTCCTACATTCTAGATATTTTTTTTATAATCCATCCTTAAGGGTAAACTACTTCAAATTAAGCTACTATTAAATTGGATATTAGTGACAAATGAACGTAATTTTTCGTTATACCGAGTTTTCTAAATTAACCAAGTTTATAAGATATGTTCCTACCATAAGTATGACACTACCTATACTTCGTAATGCTACGGAGAGACTTTATTTAGTCTGTACTAAACCCCCACCAGGCGTCGCTTTACCTCGAATCTATGACCTACGTCACTTACTTCATGACAAGCTTTAGTTTATAACCAGTGACAAACTTATCAGTGGAACATATCTTATGAACTTATGATAATAATGGTCCGATTTGAGGATTTTTACGCCGATATTTTAAAGTCATTGATCTTTCATCCCACCCGCTAATAAAAAAGGTTTGGACATATTCTAAGAATGAGTTTAACTGTTAAAAGGAAAGATCTGGAGATATTAAATGTTTTATATAACAGTAACACTGGGTCAATTCAATTATTCCGCTATATCCGATGGCCTCAAGGGCTACTAATGCATAATCGTGCAAAATGGCCATTTAAAAACGTTATTACGCTTTAATTGCGACTGTTTAGCAATTATTGGCTTTCTCCTTACCTTACCTTTATTTCAATTAAAAATTATTTTGGTTGAAGCCAAGTGCGAAGACTAAGGTATTTTAGATTATGTTTAATAAAACGTGCCTTTTATGCCAATTACTTCACAACCCCCTCCCCCCATTCTACTTTAGAGCACGATGATTGGATTTAATTAACCCCTGAATTCTTTTAGGCTTGGAATATAAATTAAAGCAACATAGTGGGAGATAATAATGCAAATTGCACTGATATAAATTAAAATCCATGCATGTACTTGCCATTTTAAGATGGTCTAGTTGCCAAGCCTTTGTCTTTTGAAAACAAGGTTGAAAGGTCAGGAAGTCCATAGTCCGTAGCTTTTGACGTTATTGGCCTATTACTTTCTAGTATATTCCATATTTAATTAGAGTTTAAATCAAATTATTATCTAAATTAGACCGCGGATTAGACAAATTCAGTTCAGAGAGCGCCAAAAACTCGCCTACAAGGCGCGTTCGGCTTCGGCGGGAACGCAGAAACTAGCGCGTGCGCATTGAAACTTGAAAGAAGACCCCTTATTGGCTAAATTAGGCGCGCTTCTGCCAAAAACGGGAATTTCCCACGTGCTCTTAACTCATAGCTTTATTGGGGGGTAAGTGAGGTCTGCCGGTTCAAAGTTCAAACATAGAATGAAATATTTGTAAAAACGTTTATTTCTCGCTATAAAGATTGATATATTATAATATATTCAACAATACGTCATGGAATTATTTTGTTCTTGATTTTTTTGGAGTAATAAATAATAATGGAGTATTTACACAATAATTGTAGAGAGGAGTGGTTATTAGTTATTTCAAAAATGTTGCGAGAGAGCATTTAAAAATTGAGATCCATAGTTAATGGCACGATATTATAAGATAATGTGGCTTGAAATTCAACCCACTAAACTAGATATAAGCTTATTGCGTTAAAATTATTTATGCACTAAGATATATGTAACTTCCGAATATTCCGGAAGTGGATCTGTACTTGTACACAAACATTGGTTGGCTGTAAATATTATGCACCATATAGAAAATGAGTTGGTATCTTTAGTTATTGGACACTTGAGCTTAATCTCATTATAGGCCTATATAGAAATGTTGGTAGAAAATGGGAGCAAAAGGTTTAGCGCGATCTTCTGTCTCCTCTCATTGACCTTCGTCCATCTCCATTGGGAAGACGAGTGTAGTTTCCATCTCCCAACTGGGCAAACCAATCAAAACATTGGATGTGTGGGTAACGTTTTACCTAGAAGCAAAACCTACCGTCATATCCCATGGTAGATCATAAGCTTCCTCTAAGTTCAATTGGCGATGATGTTCCGGTCGAAGGGTTGCTGAGTTGATGGGCATCTGTGGAGGACATTGTTGTTGTTGAGGGGCAAGGGGCATTTTGGCGCAATAATCGTAAGGGGTTTCCCTCAATAAGTGACTAGCAGATTCCAAGGCCCTAGTTCTGGCCACGCAAGCCCAAGCGACGACCAACGTGGACACCACAACAGTTACCGAGACGGCCACTGGTACGATGAAGTAAAGACGGAGGTAGAAGGGTGTGGCCTCGTTTTCTTGAGTCATGGCTTCGGATTCTGCTCAGTACCAAGGTTACAGGTTCATACTGGGACGAATAATACCTGAAATAAACCTCTTACGAAAGTCCATGGTGGTTTCAGAGACGGTTGGAGAGAAGGCGCTAAGTCCGTGTTCGTTGTAAGAAGCCATTCTTAACTCGTACCGGATGTTGCCTTCCAACCCGCGCAACAGTAGCTTTCTCTTACTTCCGGGAATGTGTACTTTCTCACTCATTTTCCCCGCCTTCCCATACTCGAGGACAAACTCTGTTTATTAATCGCGTTCTTAGTAACTTAACCTAAAGCTTTGCGCAACTATTTGAAACCTACGTTTAACCGCGTCAGGTTTGGGTAAACCATGGACATCCCATTCAAGCTGCAAGGTATGACTAGTTGAGGATACAATCCTCAAAACAGGAGGGTTTGGTGGATCTACGCGAATTTAGGTTTTCAAAAAACCATTTATATTCACGGGATGGGATAATTCCTAAAAAATAACACCTACTTCCGCTTGAGGTGTAAGCCGACACTTCCGGTGACCATGGTCCATTGCCGGCAGCGTTAATAGCGCGTACAATAACATCGTAACGGGTAGAGGGTTGTAAACCAGACAAGGTCAGTTCGGGTGATTTGTGTTCCCGGATACGAACCAACTCAAAGCGATACGCCAACTCGACTCCGTGTTGACGAAAACCTACCTGGTAGCTTGTCAATCTACCATTACAAGTGTCCCTTGGTGGGACCTAAAACGCGTGGTAATTAGGCTAAGCCGCGCTACTGATAATAAATACGTACGAAGCCCTTACCTTCCAGGTGACCTTAAGGTTGGTTGAGTCCATCACTTGCACCAGAACATCAGTTGGAGGCGCGCTTGGTTCTTCCTCGGTGGTGGTCAATTCAATCGGAATGGATGGGTTACCAGACCCTACAGAGTTTTCGGCAACAACCGCGACGTGATATTTGACACCGGGATGCAAGTTTTTCAATTGGCATGATATCTCTGATGGTACGTGAACCTCTTGAAGTCTACGACCTTTCCCGTCGTTTGTCCAGTAGCGGACTTTGTAGTGAATAACGGGGCTGTTTCCGGAATACGGTGCCCTCCAGGTCAACCTGGCGAACCTGCTGCCTACCTCAGTTACCTTAATGTCCTTAGGCGCGTCCGGGGGTTCCAGAACAGTCAATTCGGCTGTCCCGGATGTCTCCCCGAATTTGTTTCTCGCTTTACACTCGTAAACGGAAGCGTCTTCCGTTTTGGTGTCCCTGATGACGAGTTCAGAGGTGACGAAAGCGGCTTTGACCTCTTCAGTGGCTTCCAATCTGTCCCCGTGGAAGAGTTGCAAGTGTTTACCCCCTTTTAACCATTCCCAAACGATGGGACTTTCACCCTTGGCGCTGCATTTGATTTTGGTGATTTGACCTTTCTTACTGTTCACCGTTTGAAATTCGGTGATAATAACCGGTGGCTCTGAAAATCACCATATTCCTCAGGTTCTTAACTATACCTTACACCTTAGACATTAAGTAGACTAACCGTGAACGCGTAAAGTGGCCGAAGCGGTCAACTTTTCCCCAACCCCATTATTGACCTCACAGGTGTACATTCCAGAATCATCCACGTTGACCTTAGTCAAGGTCAGAGTACCGTTTTCAGAAACTTTCCATTTGACATCATTCAGATGGTCTCGTGAACCATCAGCTATTTTTTTAATACATATACCAAAGGGGTTTAAACAAACGCAGAGGTCAAGTTGTTAACCAATTAACTGGTATTCGATTCTTTGACTCACATTCGCGGTACCATAAAACCCTAGGGATAGGATAACCCTTGGCCAAACAATTCATGTTGGCAGTACTATGACGTATTGCATCTACGTCCAATGGTCCGGTTATTAACGTTGGGGGGACTGGAAACAGTAATATATGCATTGAGGACTTTTGAGATGAAATCTAAGAATAGGTGGGCGTTGGCTACCTTCAAGGTAAATTGAGGTTGTGTAGCTATCTTTTCCAAATGGATTAACAGCTTCGCAAGTATAATTGCCAATATTGTCAATCTCAAAATTCTTTATCAACAATGTACTCGAAAAGTCGTGCATTTTGTTAATGATTAAGTTTTTGTTATCAGGTTTAATTTTTTGGCTATTGTGAAGCCAAGTTAATGACAAGGGCAAACTTCCCTCGGACACAACACAAGTAGCTTGTAATCTTTTCCCCAAAGATGGATTTTTAGGAAGATAGTATATTGGTTCCAAGACCGGAGGCTCTAACGAAACCACAAACAAAAAATTGACAATAAAATCTACCACTTCCCTCTCCAAAGTCAGCTGCTAACAATGAAATTGAAATTATTGATTTTTGTTTTTATCCCGAACCCGGAAAATGTAATGGGCGGTTTATCCCCCTAAAGCTAAACTACATTGCGGTGAATCACAACCAAAACAAATCTGACTCACGCGCGAGTAATGAAACGCCATAAATTGATTGCCCATGGGCCTAATTACACAGCGATTAAGCTAAATAATAATTACCCTAAATTATAAAACATTTTATTTCTTTTGTCTTGTTCCATATATTCATTATTGTAAGCTTACATCAATATATTAAAACTAATATCTGTATTAAGTATATAATAATATAAACAAAGATAGTACAGACCGGAAGTAAAACATCCTTCCATTAAAATCATTATCAGAAGTAGGCTACTGATTCTTGTAATCATTTTACTTCGCTTACTGAATCTAATGTAACAACAACAGTAAGGGGTCGGTAATGGCGACAAAGTGCATGACGAGAAGGAATTGTACAGAATTTTAACATCGGCCTTGTTGGTTGACTCTCATTGGGTTAGATTTAACCGGGGTACAAGTACGCCACTGTTGTCAATAGGACAAGGCGGTTAATTTAAAGTCAAAGACGACCAGGAAGACGCGTTGTCAATCAAAGAATCGATATAAACCAATTTCAAACCTTAATTAAAACGGACTTACATTTGTACCTGAACCATAACGTTGTTGGTAATGGATAACCAGTAGTTTCACAGGGTAAAGTAACCCTTTCCCCTACCAGAATATCCACTTGGGCAGGGGGAGTTTGTTTCCATTTAGGAGGGCCTAATAATTTCCCCAACCCATAATTAACATTAAAATATATTCTAATTAATATCAATTTAACTCCTATTGCTAACCTTCGAATTTAAGTTGAATAGTATGACTATCAAAACCAGCGGAGTTTGTGGCAACGCAAGTATAGTTCCCAATATTAGAGACATCGATGTCCTTAACTCTTATTTGTACTGAAGTACCATCATCATCAACAACCTTTATTGCAACATTCTGGGTTGATTTTTCAATTACTTTCCCATTAAATAACCACGATATTTTGAAAGGTGGTTCCCCATCGATAACAGTACAATAAGACCGTACCACACCACCAGCTGCTGGTTTACTTGGAGAGAACCTTAAAGGTTCTATAGTTGGCTTTTCTGTTATAAACAAACCAAACAAGAAACCCCTTTTTACAACCTCACAAATCATTCAAAACCCCACGGTATTCTTAGAAAATTGTCAAACTTCACGCTGACAACATAAAAATAGAACCCACATTAAACTTGAGAACGTTTGAGCATGGCCGTTATTTATCCCAGTGCGAAAGAAACACCTTACAGAAACTTCAAATGGCTTGCTATACGTTCTCAAATCATATATGGGTTCTTCAAACAGAAATCATCCCAATAAAAATCAAGAACCCACAATAAACTTCAGTGTTCGAGCATTGTCGACTTTGCCGTTATCCCATAGAATAATTTCGGTTGAGAGGAGGAGTGAACTGTGTATCCCCTACGTTAAGGGCAGCTTTGTACTAGAGAATAGAGTGCTGTCAGAAGCGCCGGTGTGACGTCACCCATGCTGTTTTCCCTTAAAGAAAAAACGGTAACTGTCATGGCCGCCCATTGCTAAAGGCAGACTCGTGACGTTTAACCTTGGATCTGACGTCACAACTGACAGCACTCTATACTATTTGCCCCCGGAAGGGAAGGGGAGGGGGTATATCACTAAGGTAAGAGATAGAGGGTTATGACGTTGCCGTATATGGGAAAGAAATTACTCTATAGCAAAGAAACACCTTGCAGCAACTTACAATGGACTGTCACACGTTCTCAAATCATATTTGGGTTCTTCAAACATAAAACATCCCAATATAAAGCCTCAATTACCACCTACTTGTAAACCCCCAAGAAAAATAGATCCCAGTACCAGATAAAGACCAAAAATTCGACACTAAACCACCCGCAGAGAGTTGCCCCTCAGACCACCTACCCTGAGAACGCCCCCCAAAATAAGAAAGGATTTTCAACACTCACCCAAACATTTCACTACGTTGAGAAGCTGAAGAAGACATACACCAATAGAGAGGATAAGGGTCGATGAAGAGGCCATTTTCCTGCTGGAATCCTTTGATCCCTTATTGAACACTGAGTATTTTATTCCAAACGTAAAATGAGTCAAATGACGCGCACTTTTTGTCCGTTTTAGTTTAGAAATCCGTAATTTCAATTAACAAGGCGCGATATCTCGTTAATTTCCGGTTAAATACAATTATAAAACGCACAATGCGGAACCAAGATCACGGAAGAGAGAGAGCAATATGTCTTCGTTTCTATTGTATAATTGTCCGCGACAACTTCGCCGCCTACAGGAACCGCACTGAAGTAGATTGTAGCTAAAAGCACGCACAAAAATGTACTTGACATTTAAGTAGATAATTATAGAGAGCTGCCGTGGACAAAGATGAAGAGAGGATCAAACGGTACTTAAAAGTTTAACTTAATGACTGAACTGTAAGGAACTGAAGAAAAACGCGCGCGAAAACACGAAAACACGAAAAATTTTAACGCGAGCGACGGTTATGTTCAGCCCTGATGGTCCGACGACCATCCCCGTTTTGAAGACGTGTGTAGCTGCCATCATTTAACTACACGGACATCGATATGTAATCAAAACCCTCCCACTAATTGGTTAATCAGGCCTAACTTACAGTCATATCCCAAGGTAGATCGTAAGCTTCCTCTAAAGTCGGAGGGCGATGCTCTGGTCGAAGGGTTGCGGAATTGATGGGTATCTGAGGTGGACCTTGTTGTTGTTGTTGTTGAGGGGCTAAGGGCATTTTGGCACAATAATCGTACGGGGTTTCCCTCAATAAGTGACTAGCAGATTCCAAGGCCCTAGTTCGGGCCACGCATGCCCAAGCAACGACCAACGTGGACACTACAACAGTCACTGAGACGGCCACTGGTACGATGAAGTAAAGTCGGAGGTAGAAGGGTGTGGCCTCGTTTTCTTGCGTCATGGCTTCGGATTCTGCGCAGTACCAAGGTTACGCGAGTTCAAATGAGAACAAAAAACATGTAGTACTTACGAAAGTCCATGGTGGTTTCAGAGACAGTTGGAGAAAAGGCGCTAAGTCCGTGTTCGTTGTAAGAAGCCATTCTTAACTCGTACCGGATGTTGCCTTCCAACCCGCGCAATAGTAGCTTTCTCTTACTTCCGGGAATGTGAACCTTCTCACTCATTTTCCCCGCCTTCCCATACTCGAGGACAAACTCTACGCGCGTCCATTTTGTTTAAGTTAATTAACAGACCCCAAGGACTATTTAAAACTGACTTACGTTTAACATGATCCGGTTTGTTGAGTCCATGAACATCCCACTCTATTTGTAAGGTATGACTAGTTGAAGAGACGATTCTAAGTATAGGAGTAGCTGGGGGATTTCCGCTAGAGGTGTAAGCGGACATTTCTGGTGACCACGGTCCATTTCCGGCCGCGTTAATAGCGCGAACGATGACGTCATATCGGGTCGATTGTTGCAATCCCGAGAGGGTCAATTCGGGACTCTTTTGTTCCCGAATTCTAACCATTTCGAAGCGATACGCCAACTCAACCCCGTGTTGTCTAAACCCAACTTGGAAGCTGGTCAACCGACCATTCCAACTGTCTTTCGGTGGCGCCTTCCACGTTACTTTCAAACTGGTAGAGTCCACAACATGGACCACTACGTCAGTAGGGGCCGCGCTAGGTTCTGATTAAATTGTTTAGTTTAAAAATCAGCACAGGACAAAAAGGTAAGTACAAGTACAAGTACCTTCTTCTTTGGTCATAAAGTCCACTGGGTTAGATGGATTTCCCGCGCCGACTGAGTTTTCGGCCACTACGGCCACATGGTACCTCGTACCAGGATGAATGTTTTGTAAGTGACAGGAAACCTCGCCAGGGATGTGAATCTCTTGAAGTCTGCGACCTTTGCCGTCATTGGTCCAATACCTCACCTTATAATGGATGACTGGACTATTTCCGGAATAAGGTGGTCTCCAGGATAGACGCGCAAACCGACTGCCAACTTCGGTGACCTTAACATCCTTCGGCGCATCTGGTGGTTCTATTTTCACAAAAATGAGTCAGTCTGACCTCTACTGTGTATGAACCCTCAGAGGTAATCTAACCTAAGACAGTCAATTCGGCAGTTCCCGAAGTTTCCCCAAACTTGTTTCTGGCCTTGCACTCGTAAACCGCCGCGTCTTCCGTCTTGGTATCTCTGATGACAAGTTCAGAGGTGACGAAAGCGGCTTTGACCTCTTCAGTAGCTTCCAATCTGTCACCGTGAAAGACGGGAAGATGCGAACCGGCTTTCAACCACTCCCAGATAATGGGCGTCTCTCCCTTAGCGCTACATTTAATTTTGGTCATCTGTCCCTTCTTGCTTGTAATTGGTTGGAATTCGGTGATCATCACGGGTGGTTCTACGTACAGGATTCAATAGAAAAATTGACGCGTGTCCTCGCGTCAGAAGACGAAAAATTATTTCACGTACCATGTACTTTCAAGAAGGCTGACGCGGTCAGTTTCTGTCCAACCCCATTATCCACTTCGCAAGTATACTTCCCAGAGTCGTCAACTTGTACGTCGTTGATTAGAAGGGTTCCATTCTCGTAGATTTTTCGTTTCCCATCGCTACGTAAACTTACCTGATCTCTGGTGTTATCAGCTGTAATTTTTATCAGCAATAGAAAACTGTTATTTTTTTGGCCTAACCCGAAAATAAAATGCACCACTCTTCGACTCTTTACTCACACAGCAACCAAACTACTTTAGGTAAAGGGAAACCTTTAGCGTTGCAATGCAAATACCCTGGGCTACCACGAAGGATATCTAAGTCAGATGGACTTGACATCATGGTCGGTGGGACTGTATCAATATATTAAATTTGATACGATACTTATAACTTTATTTAATAGCACGTAAAGTAATTGGACAAAACCTTGAAGATAAATTGAAGTCACGTGACTATCTCTCCCAAATGGATTGATGCCTTCACACGTGTAATTGCCAATGACGTCAGCATCAAGACTCGGAATGTTAAGAATAGATGTGTAGTCGTTAAATTTACTAATTTGTATCTTACGCCCATCGGGCACGACCTCTACCCCATCGCGTCTCCATGTAATAGAAAGGGGTAGACTGCCTAAATTTACAACACAAACAGCTTGTACCCGACTTCCCAGAGAAAGCTTTTTGGGCAAAACCGCAATTGGATCCATAACAGGAGGTTCTAAATCCATAGTGAATTGTTTAGAAAAAGCTAAACAGAAGGGCGTATAATTTATCAAACAACAAGTTTACCAGAGTCGGAACACGTCCCAAGATGTACAACAACGAAACAAACAAACGCAATGGAGATGAACTGCATTATTATAACGGAGCTACGCCCAAATGCACCAAGAAAACGAGGAAATAAAGTTAAGCGCTGTGTCAAGCGATTTACAAGAAAAATCGATGTACTGATTAATGTTGAAGATGGTGAGACTATTTCAGTCAAATATCTTTACTTGGGAACAGTGATAATTACAGCCAAAACTCTCAGTACTATTCCACTCACGTCTCGTAAACTTAGAAATGGCGACCATAAAAGAGCTAGAGCTAACTAAGAAATGAAAGCAAACGAAGCTCGGCCACGCCACAGAGCGGATAAAATGGAACACTTGGGCAAGTGGTGACTAGGTATTACTACATTGATGTAACACTTGCATCGCAATTACCATTCAATGGTAGGTAATTGAATAACAATTAAACAAATCAGTTTGGTAGCTTGCGGTTCATGAGCCAATGAGCCTAAGATTTACGCCAAGTACTCACACAAGAGCCAAACCACTTTGGGTTTGGGGAAACCTTTGGCATTACAGTGAAAATAACCCGCGCTACCACGAAGTATATCACTGTCCGACGGGCTTGCTATGATACTTGCAGGTACTATAGTTTGCAACGGAAATCACCTTTAGATAACTGGTCAATATAGGCTTGTATAGTTTTACCCTCTAAATAAATGGAAGCTAAGTGGCTATCTCTTCCAAAGGGATTGATAGCTTCGCAAGTGTAATTTCCAATATGCTCGGAGTCCAATTTTGGAATAATTAGAAGGGAAGTAAAATCGCTAGGTTTATTGATACGTAATCTTTGGGTCTCGGGGTTGACTACGTCACCATTACGAGTCCAACTAATTGTTAGAGGTAGACTTCCACTACTCACAACACACACGGCTTGAACGTGGCTTCCCAGTGTCGGCTTTTTGGGATATATCCCAATTGTATCCATAACAGGAGGTTCTACCAATCAATAAGACGAAAAAATATCAACAAATGGAGAGAAAATCATCTTAGGCTAGTACTGGCTGTACTAACCAGAGTCGGAGCACCCGACCAGTTGGACAACAACATAGAGGGTCAATACGATGGATACAAGTTTCATTATCAAATCCGAAATGAAAATACGCTCAAAGAATAATAACAATACTTTGAAGGAGTATAATTTGTAAATAAAGGACTTAACAACTTTGCTTTCTATTCAGTCTTATTGTAATTCAAGAAGGGTGTTGTCTCGCTTCGTCCCCGACGGAAAGAAATGGCGACTAACGATATGAACCAGGAGAGAAAATAACAAGGCACAACAACGCCACAGAGCGGATAAACCAGAAAGGCCAAGGTGACATACTCAACCATGGTGAAAAGGACAAGTATAAAGCAAAGCGGACTGATATCAATCTAAATCCAACGTGGGGCACTTTGTGGTGAATAAGAGACGAAGAGCTTGAAGGTCGTAATAACAAAGGGACCGCAGTTACTCACACAAAAACCATGACACATTAGGTTTGGGAAAACCTTTGGTGTGACAATGAAAGAATCCCAAGCTACCTCGAAGTATATCTATATCCGACGGACTGGCTATCATAGTCGGTGGTACTATAAGGGGGCATCAGTTGACAGGGTAAATGGCGCGTTAGGCCACGTGACATGGCGTATATTACCTTCTAGATAAATGGAAGCAACCTGTCGATCTCTTCCAAAAGGATTAACCCCCTCGCAAGTGTAATTTCCAATGTGATCCGCGTCCAATTTCGAAATAATTAGAACTGAAGAATAGTCATTAACCTTATTTATTTGCAATTTTCTACCGTCCTCCTTAATTGGATTCCCATCACGCGTCCAAGTAATAGATAGAGGTAGACTACCACGACAAACACACATAGCTTGAACGTGTGTTCCGATCGCAAATGTTTTAGGGAATATCCCTATAGCGTCCATGACTGGTGGCTCTAAAATCAAATATCCCGAGTCATAAGATATGGTATCAATTTACTAACGAACAAAACTAACCGGAGTCGGAGCATAGGCATTGTTGAACTACGACGAAGAACGCGAATACGGCAACGCGAATCCCCATATTAGATAGATGGTTAAGCCCAGATACAAATATCAATACGTTTGACTTGGAAAACTGAACAATTCGCGACTAATTTGCAAGACTATAATGATTTACAAGTTGATGTAGTCCGATTTAAGTCAAAAATACAAATTACAGAGCTCAGAAGCTCAGGAACTCCCTCCCTTGATGAAAAGAAATGGCGACTAATATATCTGAGACCGAGAAATAAACCTAAAACAAGGTACGACCACGCCACAAAGCGGCTAAAGTCGAAGGATAAGAAGCTAAGGGTGAAGAGGACAAGCGAATACTGGAGAGATACCAAAAGAATATAAATAACATCGTTGTGGAGTGGCAATTAACTCAATGTATACTGGTTGTTGGAAGGATATGTAATAATTCTACAGTACGTTTCCCCTTGATACACACGTGGCTTGATGATTAAAGAGCCAAAGATGGGAGTTGGTACTCACACAAGAACCAAGTCACTTTGGGTTTAGGGAAACCTTTGGCGTTACAGTGAAAATAACACGCGCTACCGCGAAGTATGTCTATGTCCGATGGAATTGATATTATTGTTGGGGGAACTATAATAAAGGTCATTTAGGTCAAAGGGTAACCTTGTCCGAAATGAGAAATTACCTTCTAAATAGATGGACGCGACATGGCTATCTCTCCCAAATGGGTTAGTCGCCTCGCAAGTGTAATTGCCAATATGATCGGCGTCTAACTTAGCAATGATTAGAAGTGAAGTGTATTCGTTAACTTTAGTTATTTGTAATTTTCCACTCTCGGGTTTAACATCGACTCCATAACGTTTCCAAGAAATTGAAAGTGGTAGGCTACCACTACCGACAGCGCACATAGCTTGGACGCGACTTCCGATTGTGTATTTTTTAGGAGATATGCCGATAGGATCCATAACTGGTGGCTCTAAGTACAATAGTGGCCACAGAAATGATAAACTTAGCGGCCAACAAATATAATTACAATCAACAAAGCTAACTGACCAGAATCTGCAGAGCACCAGGCGAGATGGACTAGGACGCATAACGCGAATGTAATGAATTCGATCCCCATAGAGCTACGCCCAAATGAAAACATCACCTTATTACCTAAAATCGCCGCTCGAATTGAGAGAATAGTTCTACTTTTCTGGTATTGTAGTTTAAACTATGACCTCCGAAACTGGATTTCAATTATTCTACCTAAATACCGATAAACCTAACTTCACAAAATTACCACAAGACTCCGTTCGGACAAAAATTAATGGCGACTATAATGTATTTCATCTGGAAATGCAGCGAGAAATGGCACAGCCACGCCACGGAGCGGATAAAATCCAACTATAAGAGCATCTCGGGATACCCGTGAGTCAATTGTGACCACCGTGACCCATGGATAATGAAGAGTCAAGTATGAGGAGCAAAGAGCTGAAGTGGTGCACTTCTAAAAATGCAGAGTCTTATTTACTCACACTGAAGCCAAACTACTTTGGGTTTTGGGAAACCTTTGGCGTTACAATGAAAATAACCCGCGCTACCTCTGAGTATATCTATGTCCGATGGACTGGCCATCATGGTTGATGGCACTAAAAGATACGTGGATTTATAAAAGAGCTCCACATAGTATACATGATTTGCTTAAATAAATAACCTTCAATGTAAATAGATGCAACATGGGTATCTCTACCAAAAGGATTAAGAGCTTCACAAGTGTAATTGCCAATATGATCGGCGTCCAATTTTGGAATGTTGAATACCGAAGAAAAGTCGTTAGCTTTATTGATTTGCAGTTTTGGGGTTTCGCCTTTAACCTGGGCTCCATCGCGGTGCCAGGTGATAGACATTGGTAGGCTACCATGATTAACCACACACATTAATTGGACACGACTTCCAAGTGAAGGGCTTTTAGGATATAATCCAATTGGATTCATAATTGGTGGTTCTAAATGAAATCCCATTCAAGTTAGATAAACATAACGAAAATTTACATAAAGAAAACTAACTAACCAGTGTCTGAACACAGCCCTAACTGGACTACTAGGTGAAGCCCAAGTACAAGGGACACAATCTTCATTGTTGAAGAAGACGAAAAATTTACTATTTTCGAAAGCTAACTTAAAAAGGAATCCCGGTACTGTACGCTGTATAAACTGATCTATAAATGGAATCTTTCGATTTCACTAAAACATCATGAAGTCGCGTAGAAATCGGTTATTTTGAGGGCGTGTTTCTATTAGCGTCCTTTCCCGACGAAGAAATGGCGACTAATCTACATGTTCCAGCGAAATAAACCCCAAATGAAGCACGGCCACGCCACAAGGCGGATAAAACTGGAGTGAAATGGGTCACTGGTGACATGCATGGTGCGTCAAAGAAACACCAACGGTAGGATGGACACAAGATTCCATCAAGATAAATGTAAATATAGTCGACGAGATGGAAAGTTCACGCCCTCACATGGGATGTTAATGAGCAAAGAGTCAAAGGTCTACGTCGTATGAATCTAAGGGGGTACTCACACATGAGCCAAGTCACCTTAGGTTTGGGGAACCCTTTGGAGTTGCAATGAAAATAACCCGCGCTACCACGAAGTATATCTATATCAGATGGACTCGCCATCATACTTGGCGGTACTGTAAATACATAGAAGATGAGGTCGATTGGTCCATTTAATATGAATACAATTACCTTCTAAATATATGGAAGCGACGTGGGTATCTCTACCAAAAGGGTTTAGGGCTTCGCAAGTATAATTGCCAATATGATCGGAGTCCAATTTTGGAATGATTAAAATGGAAGTATAGTCATTAACCTTATTGATTTGCAATCTTTGGTCGTCCCCCTTAATTTGCGCACCATTACGGTGCCAGGCGATGGACATTGGGACGCTTCCATGACTTACAACGCACATTAATTGTACACGAGTTCCAAGAGAAGGACTTTTAGGAAATATTGCGATGGGATTCATAATTGGTGGTTCTAAATAAAATCCCGTTCAAGTTAGAAAAAAGAACGAAAATTAACACCAAGAAAACTAACAAACCAGAGTCTGAACACAACCCTAGCTGGACTATTAGGTGAAGCCCAAGTACAAGGGACGCAATCTTCATCGTTGAAGGAGAAGAAAACGGACAAGAGTACAGTTTACAAATTTCCGAAAGCTAACTTTAAAAGAAATCCCGGTACTGTGCGCTGTATAAACTGATCTATAAAATGAACCTTTCGATTTCACTAAAACATCGCGGAAAAATTGGTTATTTTGATGGCGTGTCTCTCTTAACTTCTTATCCCTGACGAAGAAATGGCGACTAATCTATATGTTGCAGCGAAATCAGCCCCAAAAGAAGCACGGCCACGCCACAGGGCGGATAAAACTAGAGTGAAATGGGTCATTGGTGACATGGACAGCAACGTTAAGATGGACACAAGATTCCATGAAGTTTAATGTAAATATAGTCGACGAGATGGAAAGATCACGCCCTCACATGGGATGTTAATGAGCAAAGAGTCAAAGGTCTACGTCGTATGAACCTAAAGGGGTACTCACACATGAGCCAAGTCACCTTAGGTTTGGGGAACCCTTTGGAGTTGCAATGAAAATAACCCGCGCTACCACGAAGTATATCTATATCAGATGGACTCGCCATCATGTTTGGCGGTACTGTAAATACATTGATGATGAGGTTCTTGGATGTCCCTTAATATTATTACAAATACCTTCTAAATATATGGAAGCAACGTGGGTATCTCTACCAAAAGGGTTTAGGGCCTCGCAAGTATAATTTCCAATATGATCGGAGTCCAATTTTGGAATGATTAAAATTGAAGTATAGTCATTAACCTTATTGATTTCCAATCTTTGGTCGTCCCCCTTAATTTGCGCACCATTACGGTGCCAGGCTATGGACATTGGGACGCTTCCATGACTTACAACGCACATTAATTGCACACGAGTTCCAAGTGAAGGGCTTTTAGGATATAACCCAATGGGATTCATAATTGGTGGTTCTAAATGAAATCCCATTCAAGTTAGATAAACAGAACGAAAATTAACACGAACAAAACTAACCAGAGTCGGAACACAACCCTAACTGGACTATTAGGTGAAGCCCAAGTACAAGGGACACAATCTTCATCATAGAAAGCGAATCAAGTCCAATTGAAAACGTACTCGATTTTATAATTAAATTAAACCTCAGTATAAACTCTTTATTATTACTAATAAAAGGAACCTTTCAATTTCACTTAAATACGTTTAAATCGGGTAAAAATCGGTTACTTTTGACGGCGAGATTCTATTAGCTTCTGTTTCCCGACAAAGAAATGGCGACTAATCTATATGTACTACTGAAACCAAGCCCAAAAGAAGCACGGCCACGCCACGGAGCGGGTAAAATTGGAGTAGAACGACCGAACGGTGCTCAACAGGACACCAACCGTAAGATGGACAAAGGTGCCATGAATATCAATGTCATTATAACATTCGCAGTTGTCCTCCCACGGAAGGTTTATGAGAAAAGAGTCAAAGATGCAAGGAGGAACGCGTCTACTCCCCCTAGGGTGTACTCACACAAATGCCAGGTCACCTTCGGTTTGGGGAACCCTTTGGCGTTGCAATGAAAGTGACCCACGCTACCACGAAGTATATCTATGTCCGATGGACTCGCTATCAAGGTTGGTGGTACTAAAACAGCGGATGCGTCAATTTATTGCGAGATAACAATTTCAAAAATGGGTTTCTACCTTCCAAGTATATGGAGGCAACATGGCTATCCCGTCCAAAAGGATTAATAGCCTCGCAAGTGTAATTGCCAATAAGGTCCGCGTCCAAACTCGAAATAATTATAACTGACGAATAGTCGCTTAGCTTATTGAGTAACAATCTTTTCCCATCGGCGAATATTTTATTGCCATTGAGGTTCCAAGTGATTGTCATGGGTAAGCTACCATGGTTAACGACGCACATTAGCTGGACCCGACTTCCTAACGCAACCTTTTTCGGGAACACCGCGATGTTATCCATAATGGGTGGCTCTAAACCAAAAATTACCAAGGTTTCGGCTCTCAATTTAAGCCTAATTAAAGCTTTCAATGATGTACTAACCAGAATCCGAACACCACCCTTGTTGGACTACAAGGTGCAGCCCAAGTAATAGAATCTTCAACATTGAAAACGATGGACGAACACGGGAAAGATAGGCGAGATAATACAGACTTTAAAACAAATCCGGGTATAGTTTTTGCTGTATAACTTTATCTAGTATGGCTAATAAATGGAATCTTTCGATTTCACTGGAACTTAATACTGTTGGATACAAATAGCTTATTTTTGATGGAGGGTTTCTGTTAGCTTCTAATCCCTGACAAAGAAATGGCGACTACTCGATATGTAATAGCGAAAATAAGCCCACAAGAAGTACAGTCACGCCACGGAGTGGTTAAAATTGGAGTAGAAAGGCTCAACTGCGAGATGGTGCTCAACTGGACACCAACAGAAAGGTGGACAAAAGGTGCCAAAATGATGTAAGATGTTGATAGGTGAGGGCATCACATGGGAAGTTAATGAGCATAGAGTCAAAGACCCGCGTGGTAAGAATCTAAGGGAGTACTCACACAAGAGCCAAGTGACTTTTGGTTTAGGGAACCCTTTAGCTTTACAATGAAATTGACCTACGCTACCACGAAGTATGTCAATGTCTGATGGAGTCGCTATCATGGTTGGTGGTACTAAAACGGCGGATACATCAATTTAGAGAGAGATAAATATTTCAAAAATCAGTTACAAGTTACTACCTTCCAAGTATATGGAGGCAACATGGCTATCCCGTCCAAAGGGATTAATAGCCTCGCAAGTGTAATTGCCAATAAGGTCCGCGTTCAAACTCGAAATAATTATAACTGATGAATAGTCGCTTAACTTATTGAGTAGTAATGTCTTCCCATCGGCGACAATTTTATTCCCATTGAGGTTCCAAGTGATAGTCATGGGTAAGCTACCATGATTTACGACGCACATTAATTGGACGCGACTTCCTAGTGGTGGATTTTTAGGGAATATTCCAATTGGAATCATAACTGGTGGTTCTAAATTTAATATCCCATTCAAGTTAGATAACAGAACGACAAATAAGATCAAAAAAACTAACCAGAGTCGGAGCCCAACCCAAGTTGAACTATAAAGTGAAACGCGAGTACAAGGGACACAATCTTCATCATAGAACGCGATAGGCGATATAGTATTTTGTAAGGCCGAATTGAAGAACAAATTCCGTGAGGAATGTATAGTTCTATTACTGATACTCAGAAAGGTTAAGGTATCTCCCGATTTAACTCAAACTTCAGTATATAACCCGAAACGAATTGGATAATTTTCGGACAGAACGTCCTTTGCAGCGTTTCCCTGAGAAAGAAATGGCGACAAATCTATATATTCTAGCGAAATCAACCCCAAAGGAAGCACGGCCACGCCACAGAGCCGTTAAAATTGGAGTAGAAACGCTCAGCTACGAGATGGTGCTCAACAGGACACCAACAGAAAGGTGGGCAAAAGGAGCCATAAAGATGAATGTAAAGCATACCAGAAGATGTTGATAGAAAAGGGTCTTATACGGGAGGTTAATGAGCAAAGAGTCAAAGACCCGCGTGGTAAGTATCTATGGAGTACTCACACAAGAGCCAAGTGACTTTAGGTTTAGGGGACCCTTTTGCGTGGCAATGAAAATAACCCATACTACCACGAAGAATGTCTATGTCTGATGGAGTCGCCATCATAGTTGGTCGTACTATAAGAATTTACCTTTTAGAGCGTCGCGTCATTCCACAAATCGAGCTATTACCTTCTAAGTAAATGGTGGCAACATGAATATCTGAACCAAAAGGATTAACTGCCTCGCAAGTATAATTGCCAATGTGATCGGCATCCAATTTTGGAATGTTTAGAATCGAAGAAAAGTCGTTGGCTTTATTGATTTGCAATCTGCGTTCGTCACCCTTAATCTGCGCCCCATTGAGTTTCCAAGTGATAGTCATGGGTAAGCTACCATGATTTACCACGCACATTAATTGGACGCGACTTCCTAGTGGTGGAGTTTTAGGGAATATTCCAATTGGAATCATAACTGGTGGTTCTAATGGAAATATCACGATCAAGTTAGATAAACAATGACAAATAAGATCAACAAAACTAACCAGAGTCGGAGCACAACCCAAGTTGGACTATGAAGTGAAACCCGAGTACAAGGGACGCAATCTTCATCATAGAACGCGATATAAGATTTTGTAAGGTCGAATTTAAGAATAAATTCAGTGAGGAATGTATAGTAACTAAAAAGGTTAAGATATCTCCCGATTTAACTCAAACTTCAGTATACTACCCAAGACAAATTGGATATTTTATGGACAGAACGCCGTTGTAGTCTTTCTGCGACAAAGAAATGGCGACAAATCTATATATTCTAGCGAAATCAACCCCAAAAAAAGTACGGCCACGCCACGGAGCGGTGAAAACTGGAGTAATATGGCTCATCTGTGAGATGGTGCTCAACAGGACACCAACAGAAAAGTGGAGAAAAGACACCACGAAGTTGAATGTAAGTTTAAAAGTTGAGGTTCATATTTTACGGCCTCACATGGGAGCAAAGAGTCAAAGACCTACGTGGTAGAATCATAAGGGAGTACTCACACAAGTACCAAGTCGCTTTAGGTTTGGGGAAACCTTTGGCGTTGCAATGAAAACGACCCACGCTACCACGAAGTATATCTATGTCTGATGGACTAGCCATCATGGTTGGGGGAACTAAAACAATAGACCATTGTAGAAGGGCGTACAATTTGGTTGCGAAATTAACCCATACCTTCTAAGTAAATGGAAGCTACACGACTGGCTCTTCCAAACGGGTTAATAGCTTCGCAAGTATAATTTCCAATAAGATCCGCGTCCAAACTCGAAATTATTATAACCGACGTAAAATCGCTCAATTTATTGACCAGTAATCTTTGGCCCTCGGCCGCAACCTTGTCCCCGTTCCGTGTCCATTCTATGGACAATGGTAGACTACCCTGAGTAACGGCACAAATAAGCTGGACTCGACATCCGAGAGATAGTATACTTGGCAAGACCGCGATCTTTTCTAAAACTGGCGTTTCTAAAAGCACAAACCACAGAAGGGTTTTAGATTTATGTACGCTTATAACTTCGAACGTCATATACTAACCAGAATCGGAGCAAAGTCCGAGATGGACAAAGGCGCAAAAGCAAAACAAGATCGCCCTAATCTCCATGAATAAATTTGTAACGCCGAACTATAATTTATAAGCTGACGAAACCAGAGAAATAACTAATTCGCCTTAGTGTACACTCAATAACCCACTATGTTCACTCCACCGAGTAAATCACGCCCTAACTTTACTGATGTCTTCTCGGGAGGAACAAAAATGGCGAATATGGTTGTCGATTATAGAAAAGAAGATGGATAAAAGTACGGCCACGCCACGATGCGGAAATATTTACAATAAGGGACACGCGAGGAAAATGCACCAACCACCTGCACTAGAGCAAGGTGGTGCCAAAGGTCGTCAAGTACTTGGAATTTCATTGGTTCCGATTGATTCCCCCCCCCCCGTTGTTGGTAAAGAGAGGAAAAGTGTCGCGCAATTTAAACTAAAATGGTACTCACAGATTTCTAGGAACCACAAGGCGGTTGGTATTGGGTACCCATAAGACGCGCACATGAAGCAGTTGACCCCCACCCCTTTGTTGGTTTGTTATGGTAGAGAGCGGAAAAGTGTCGCGCGATATTAACTAAAATGGTACTCACAGATTTCTAGGAACCACAAGGCGGTTGGTATCGGGTACCCATAAGACGCGCACATGAAGATGGCTACTTGTCCCGCTAGAACGTCCAGATCAGTCGGTGGTCCAGTCTTCCATTTTGGCGGTCCTGATATTTATAACACCCATCATGCATGTTTATTGAAAAGATTTAAGGCAATAAAATTACTTGAAACAACTACCTTCAAATTTAAGTTCAATGGTGTGACTGTCGAACCCCTCTGAATTTGTTGCGACGCACGTATAGTTCCCAATGTTGACGATATCGACGTCCTTTATACGAAGCAACGTTGATGTCTCGTCGGTTGCTTTGATTTCCACATTACCCGATGACTTTTCAAGTCGTTTTCCATTGTGAAGCCAAACTATTGTGACGGGTTGATCTCCCTCTATTACACTACAATAGGTTCTTACAAGAGCTCCAGCCGTTATTTTATTTGGGATGAATTTAAACGGGGATATCATGGGTTTTTCTGTTACCACAAGATAAACAGATAATTATATCAATAAATTAGGCCTAATTACTTAGAATTAATAGAACTTACGGGAAGCACTGATTTGAAGAGTTAGAATACAAAGCATCACGCAAAATGATGTAACGCGAGTGAAGGAAGAAGCCATCTTTTAATTTTTGGCTTCTATGACAGAGTGGAGGATAGCACAGTTATTAAGTTTGGGGCTTCTTTTGTCTTCAATATGTTCTTGTTAACAGTTCATACACACTGGGGAACTTTCATTTAAGCTTGGCACTGAACTAATCAACTTAACAGTGGGTTCAACGCGTCAAAACCGCGAAAACAATAACCGCGACTTACAGAAGACTGTAGAGAGCCTAAATACTAATAGGTTCTTCGATAAAACAAGGCGTTGTTGGCAACCGCACTGCCACTAGTGGTGACCTATCATGATAACTGTCAGTAACCTTAAACCATGGCGACTGACAAACAATTCCAATCCCAGTGAAGATATTTTTATAGAATTAATTCTTAAAGGCGATTTAAAAGCTTCCAAAGTAGAAAAGAACCAAAATAAACTAAGAATAACGACAAAGAGTCCATCAGTCTTTATAAATCAGGGCCACTTACGACCCTAAAGAGTTGGCGCGTTCAAACCACAGTGATGTCTACATTCCCGAGTTCAAAATACGCGCGTTTTTTCCTTTAAGAGTCTCGCACCTTGCACGCGGATTGGTGAACTCGCGGTATGCCGATGGTGCAGTGGATATCAGAAATGTGGGAATGCACCTTGGTGCTAGGGTTTAAGGGTTAAGAATAGTTCGCGTGTTGAAAACGTAAGTAAAAACCGAAAAGCGCGAAATTAAAAAAATAAAACTATCTATGAGGTATTGAAGAAACTTAACGCGATCGCCTGTTCTGGTCATTTTTAGGATGACCCAAGGTTCTGCGTCCATCACCACCCAATCGTGTATAGCTACCATCTCCCAGCTGCAACCAAACGCGCAATAAAATTCAAAAACTGGCCTACCTTTTGGAACAATTAAATCCTTTAACAACTTACAGTCATATCCCAAGGGACATCGTAAGCCTCGTCCAAGGTCGGCCCCGTGTTAATATTATGTTCCCTGAGTGTGGGTACTTGAAGGGAACCATTCTGAGGATGAAGCATGGGTTGCTTATAATCGTAAATTGGGTCCCGTAGCAAATGGCTCGCCGCCTCCAAAGCTCTTGTACGGGCGACGCAAGCCCAGGCCACAACCAGGGTGGATACAACCACAGTAACTGAGACGGCGACAGGCACAATAAAGTATAGGCGTAGGTAAAAGGGTGTCGCTTCGTTCTCTTGGGTCATGGCCTCGTGACCTTTAACGTTTAAAGGTTGAATGGGGGATTAAGGTTACTTTCTACGATTGCCTACTTAATTCCATGGTGGTTTCCGAGACAACGGGTGAGAATGGGCTTTGTCCGTGTTCATTGTAAGACGCCATTCTTAACTCGTATCGCAAGTTGCTCTCCAAGCCACGGAGCAATAATTTCCTCTTGTTACCCGGGATATGAACTTTCTGGTCCATTTTCCCGGCTTTCCCATACTCCAGGAGAAATTCTGTGACGCGTATTATGGGTTACCTCAAGCACAAACGCAATAATACAAGGCTTAACTTCTTACGTTTGACGCTATCAGGGCTAGGATGACCGGGGACATCCCATTCCAAAAGTAGCGTATGACTAGTTGAAGATACAATCTTCAAAATGGGCATTTTCGGGGGATCTATTGGTACACGATTAGGGTTAATGTTAACCCTAATTTTGGGTAAACATTTTAACGTACTTCCGCTAGAGGTTGAAGCCAAGGTTTCGGGTGACCATGGCCCCATCCCTGCTTGATTCATAGCGCGAACAATAATATCGTAACGCGTTGAAGGGTCTAATGACGTTAAAACTAGTTCCAAATTCCGGGTTTCGGAGACGCGAACCATTTCGAATCGGTAAGCAAGTTCGGTACCGTGTTTTCGGTAACCAACTTGGTAACTAGATAAACGCCCATTCCAAGTGTCCCTTGGTGGTGGCTAATTCCGTTTTGATTTAAATGAAGCTTCCCAATCTAGAGCTAAGCCTAAAATATAAAATCTCACCTTCCAAGTGATTTTTAAGCTAGTGGAATCGGCGGTATGTATTGAGATATCAGTGGGTGGTCCGCTTGGTTCCTCTTCCGTCGTTTTAAACTCAACAGCGGGTGATGGGTTCCCACTTCCAACTGAATTCTCAGCCACAATGGTGGCGTAATAAGTCACACCCGGATGTAACTTATTCAAAACCGTCGTGGTTGCCGCGGGAACTTGAACTTCGCGTAACCTTCGACCTTTTCCGTCATTAGTCCAAAAACGAACGATATAATGAATGACTGGGTTACTCTCGGAGTAGGATAGTCTCCAAGACAAACGCGCGAATCTACTTCCGGTTTCAGTTAGTTTAACGTCGCTGGGAGGTTTAGGCGGCTCTGCGGATGGTTCAAGGTACCTTAACCATAAAATCTCTAAGCCTAAATGTTAGGCTTACCTAAAACAACGAGTTGCAATGTCCCCGACGCTTCTCCGAACCGATTCTTCGCCTTGCATTTATAAATTCCCGCGTCTTCCGTTTTGGTTTCGCGGATGACGAGTTCCGAGGCGACGTACCCGGCTTTACGTTCCTCTGACGTTTCAAATCGATCGGAATGTGGCAAACCAAGGAGTCTCTCTCCTTGGCTCCATTCCCAGACAATAGGGGCTTCACCTTCCGCGCGGCATTTAATTTTTGTCGCTTCCCCTCTCTTACTACTTACAGTTTGAAACTCGCTTAACATTATGGGCGGTTCTAATTCAAAAACGTACAAGAAACGTTAAGAATAAAGATTTATCTAATTTTGTGGCGGATATATCCTAACCATGGACTCTAAGCTGGGTAATGGCCTTCAAGGGTTGACCGACTCCATTGTTGACCTCGCACGTATATTGACCCGAGTCTTGAGTGGTGACATCACTTATTGTTAGGGTTCCATTCTCCCACAGACGTTTACGGACGTCATTGGGCATAATTTCCTCTTTACTATCAGCTAGTGTGGAAATAGGCTTAGCTCAAAAATGCCGCGTCATGGTGTGTACCCGAGGCACTTACGATTGTACCAAAGTACTTGCGGTCGGGGATACCCTTTGGATAGGCAGTGAAAAGAGACCGCACTGCCTCTAAGTACGTCCTGATCCGTGGGGGTTTGGATAAAAGCGGGTGGTACTAATAAATTGGGTACGTTAGGCCTAACAACTTGGCGCCATTTTTAAAACTATTCAGGATTATACCTCGAATGATTATGGACGCTGTATAACTCTCGGTACCAAAAGGGTTAGTTGCCACGCAAGAGTAATTACCCAAGTCGTCGGCATCGAGGTTAAGTATAGTTAAAGTTGAAGAAAATTCATGCGCATTGATAAGAATTTTCTGTTTGTTAGACAACACTTTTTCGCCATTGTGAACCCAAGATATAGTCATGGGCAAGTCGCCCTCAGTAATGGCGCAAGTACCCATGACCCTACCACCTAAAGATGGTTTTCTTGGTGCAAAACTGAAGGGGTCGATTTTAGGCGGTTCTGTACAGAGTTTGCGCGATTTAGCTGCCATTTTGAACGATTTACCGGAATATAAAATTTACCTGACGCATGACATATCACAATGGACAGACATACAAGCCCAAATATGATCCTCATAATGAGGTCTTGCGAGCTTACGACCGAAAATAGGACGTTGTAGGACAATAAACGGGATTTTCTTTAAAATAAGGCTATCTAGAGTTTCCTTGAATAGGGGGTTTATAAATCTAACCTTACCTTCACGTTTTTAACCAGTTTTTGGTACCCAATTCGACGGATTAAAGCCTGAAATATCGCTTTCAATTTCGCGAGTTCGCACACAAATCAATGGCGTCCCTACCCGTTTCCTAGTCCTTAGCAGGCTGGGAAATAAGGATATTTTTTAAACTAGTCCTTTGGACCAGTGACCCCCTAGTGTCTGAAATAATTTACTGGTCTCCGGACTGGTCCCAGCCTTTGCTCTCCAATAGATTTGCAATTAATAAACTGGTCCCGAGGACCAGTAACCCCCACTTCTTGAATTAAAAAACTAGTCCATGCAATTAATAAACTGGTTTTGGACCAGAGGAAGTGTGCTATTTCCCAGCCTGGTCCTTAGTATATCTTCCCCCCACCCAATGTACGTCACAAATGCGGGAAATATACGGGATCCAGCACGCCAGAACGGGGAAACTTAGAATTAAATTCCAGCGCGATATACAACCTGAAGAATGGTACAAAAGGGTATCCCCAACCGTTTTCTAAGACCTTTTGATGTTTTAGCTTACAGTTTGGACCATAACGCCACGTGACTATAGGGTAGGGGTATCCTGACGCGTGGCAATTGATAGAAATGACTTGTCCCGTCAAGACATCCATTTCTTCTGGCGGGGATGACGTCCATTTGGGTGGACCTGAAGTAATTGTTAATATCCTTCAAGTAATTGTCCTTTGGGGGGTTGAGTGGTGCTGAGACATCTCAAATACCTTGAAATTTGAGAGGTAAAGTGTAGCTGTCGAAACCGGCGGAATTGGTAGCGACACAAGTGTAATTTCCGATGTCCCTGACGTCTATAGATACAATTTTTATGCTTTTGGACATTTCGTCCAAATGCTTGATTTCAACGTTGTCCCTTTCGATTTTCTTGCCATCATGAAGCCAAGTTATAGTTAAGGGCAAATCACCTTGGGATACTGAACACAATGTTCGAACAGTGGACCCTATTTCCTGTTTCCTTGGCGCAAAACTGAATGGTTCTACTTTGGGTTTTTCTGAAAAATTACTTTAAATTATTATTACGCAATCTTTTCCCATTAATCATTAATTTTAATTTGAACCGTAATATTAAATAATAAGTAATAAAACATTTTTATGCCAAACAAAGTCAAATTTGGGTATACCTGCGACTACACTCCCAAAGAACAGTAGGAAATATACCATGGCTTTGATATAGGATTCTCTCATCCTAAAGAAGGCGACCATTTTGAGGATTCTATATCGACGAGAGCGAAATACGTTTATTATCGTAACTAATCGTCTAATTAACCAACTTTAACAACTGATACATCAAAATAAAGATAATTTTCTACTGAACATTTTGATATTAAAATTACCTTTTAATTCAAACTGGTTCTTTCTCTGGGAAGGTTTTTGTTTTCGCGAATCGGGGAAATCACTACCACCGCCTTTGATGTCTAGGCCGGCTTCTGTCACAGTTTCGCATTACTACAACTACAAGCCCTAGGCCAACATGGCGTCACGTTTGGTAGGTTTTAGTTGGACAGAATGGTACTAACGCGGGAAAACAAAAGCGCTCAAATTAATGATTAAAGTAAATAACTATTTTTAGACGATACTTTATTAATAATTAGTAAAATTTCTAGTTTTCTCTATAAAATTCATTAAATTTCCTAAAAAGAACCCAAGATATTGGTAAGCCTAACAAAAGATACATCTTACACGCGACTTAGCGCGATTTGAGTACGCCCGCGTTATGATGATATTTAGGCTTAAGGTTGAAGGAAGAAGTGACGTAAATCACGTGATTCTATGCAGCCAATAAGAGGGTTCAATACGCAACATACAAAACCAAAAGCACCTATAACATTCCTACCTACATTCTCCATGGAGGACGGGTTCCAATCTGTCCCATAATATTACCTTTAGCGTTTTTATATTATAAAACACTCAAGTTTCAAAGAAACTTTCAAAGAAACTTTCAAAGGATAACTTTTATTACAAACAAATACAATTGGACAAAAATGACTATGGTTTTTATTGTTTTATTTGTTTTTGGTTGTCAGAATCCTTAAGAGGTGAATAGACTAAACCAAGAAGAGTAGCGTCAGCTTCCAAGAGTGTTATGTCTTTCTCAGCTCCCAAGAAACGAGATGACAACTCGAGATCGTGTAACCTCAGTCTTACTTTAGCCCCACGAACAAATAATCTTGATTTATGATAACAAGAAGGGCGTGGGGAAAAAACGACAAGTGGTTGGGAAAGAAAGAGATAAGAGAAAGAAGTTTTAGACTTCTGAAAGAACTTTCTTTTAAGCCTATTTTTGATAAGTATCTTAAGTAAACATGACAACTGTGAAAAAGCCTGAAACCCCTACAGTATTGTTGCAATGTATTGAAAAGAACTGGACACTTTGAAGGGAGAGTTGTAAGAACCCCCCTCCCCTCTGGAAAGAGACTTTTAGGCCTATTTTTTGATAAATATCTTAAGCTAACACCACTGCAGTCTGGCAATGTATTTTCACAAATTTCGGACAAACGACATTTTAACAAATTCACCTTTATGTCGCTATTAACTTACTCCGGGTTTTTGTAGGGCCTTTGACAAACGCAATGAAATTTCCCTCCAAAATCAATGTACAGGTCTTCAGCTACCACTCGGAAGATCTTACCAATGACAACGCGACCATTGGGATCTCCTAGTTGCATTAATTTTGAATTTCTTAATAAAGTTACAAACGATTGTTCAGGTTCGTTCTTTGAAGCGGCACTTTCGCGGCTTTCTTGTAAAAGGTCAATATCTTGAAATTTTTCAAACGCTTGCGCGAAGCCAGTCAGTCCTTTACCCAAACCGGCGTCTTCTTCTTTCTCTTCATCTTTGATCACGTTTGAGGATTTTATTGATTTAATAATTTTATTTGAATCGTCGGAAGAGTTGCTTGATAACCTAACACTGTTTAAAACCGCCGGAAAAGAATATTTAAACTGTTCATAACGTAAAATTGAAAAAATTTTGCAGCTTAAACGCGGCAAAACACAGGCGGCCGCCATTTTGTTTTTCACTCACGAGGGTCTTTAAACTACAGTTCTGCCACCTGCGCGCGCAAGCTGGAACTATAAATATAAACAAAAAGAAGGCGGGAAACTCTACGCCCACGTGCTTTTACCGCGAAAAAGTGTTTTGCCATTTATTTACATAATACGATGGCTTTAGCTACTGAGAGCGACAAAATGATTGAATTTATGACATTAGTTGGAAAATTAAAGGTAATTTATTCATACATAGACGTTATAAGCTCTAAACAAAACGAATCTTTAGGAGGTTAAACGAACGGGATGGGTACTTAGGGGTATCCAAGACCCTGAATGTGTCGCTGGACATATGTATCGTATGTCCATCATGGCTATGATGTTTGAAACCGATGAAAAATTAGGCATTGATAAAGATAGGTACAGAATTTTCCAAATTCAACAAAAAAAATAAATGTTTAGGCTATTTTAATCTATTTATCTTAGGTGCATTAAATTGGCATTAATTCACGATTTGGCGGAGTGTATAGTAGGTGACTTAACGCCTAACTGCGGTGTTCCAATTGAAGAGAAGCATCGAATGGAAAGGGTATGATTAACTATTAAATAGTTAACCCTAATCCCGATAACTATTTATATATATTTAGGAAGCCATGACGCATTTATGCAGTTTAATTCACGAAAAAGCGGGAAATGAAATCAACTCTCTTTACCTCGAGTACGAAAATCAATCTACTCCAAACGCGATATTAGTTAAAGAACTCGACCGTTACGATATGATACTCCAAGCCTTTGAATACGAAAAGAAAACAGCTAAACCTAAATCCTTGCAAGAGTTTTTCGACTCAACTATGGGAAAATTTAAAAATCCTATTGTATTGAAATGGGTAAAAGAGTTGTACGCGAAACGGGAAGAATTTATTGCAAATGAATGTAACCCAAAATTGGAATAAATAATTGGTTAACATTACTACTCCGTTTCACCTCACTTCTCCAAGGTTTTATAGCTCGAAAAACCGAGGGGCCGGTCACTCAGTATAATCGGTGTACATGGCTGTACCTTTCGCTGTAATAAACTGATTACGCGTAATCTTTAAAACTCTGCCGTTGACAGTGCTAAAACGATTACACGTAATGCGTAATCGGCGTACAGGATCTTTGACAGTGATTAGCCCCTCGCGAAAAAACACATGTCAATGGTTAAGGCTATAAAAGCGCGCCTGGCGATCAATAACCACAAACTTGACCTAATTCCGCACATTACCATAGAAACGGTGCATACTGTGGTGTAATAAAAACATTAAAATGGTAGCATTCCTTACTAATTTTATATTTAAGCGTTAAAATCTAATCAAAATTTATTTAAATATCTAAAATTTAGCCTATTAAAGAGGAGGACCTGGAGGAAATTCTCCGACTTCAAGAACATGCCTATAGAGCTCTTCGTCTGGAGGCAGTTCTCAAGGATTATACCTCGGAGAGTTTAAACGCGTCATCAAAGATGCAATTGAACCGTCGCGAGGTATTTAAACGGATTTATGTTCAATGTGTTGTGTAGGGGCGGGGCTTATATCAAGTTGAATCATTCCCCCACCATGGAGGCTGTATTGTAAGAGGAGCGGTAAGCAATAGCCTTCCACCGTACTACAATTTGTCTCTTCCCGAGTCTCAATCAGCTACAGCGACTGGCCTAAAGTAGGCGCCCAAACAAGAAGCGATATCTATTTTATTAGGGAGAAGTTATAAATTCGCCACATTTCCAGCTTTATCTCCAGCCCAAACGTAGGTCCGTAGTTAAAGGGACTGTAAAGCGGGCATCGGCGGGTGGGTAAAATTTATTTGAAATACGTCAGAGGCACGTGACCAAGGAGAGGCGTGGTTCAAAGGAGCCTAGTTCGTTTTATTTCGAAAACTACCACTTCATGGAATTGGCGCTGCAATCTCGCGAAAAACAAGGACTATATGTCCAGTTCCACTCCATGAGGAGCCTTTGTATCTTGGTATCACGTGATGTCTGTGACGTATTTCAAATAATTTTTACCCACCCGCCGATAGCTTCTTCGCAGTCCCTTTAATCCCCGCCGCCTCTAAATTACAAATTTACAACCAGCATCTCATTGGTTCTTGAAAACTCACGTCAGCGCGACGCGAATGACGAAAATTAGGTATTTTCCGACTTAAAAGAGGCGAAATAGCCCGGCCTCCTTTTAAGTCCCCCCTTGTATTTTGAAAGGGGGACTGGCACTATGGCGCGCGAATACTTAGGAAACTTATACCTTCTTATCGCTTCTTGGCAAAAAATATAGTTCTAGAAACCCCCCCCCCTCCCTATATAATGCGTTGTACATCCCTTTAAACTATATTATCTTCCATAATATGTGTTGTACTAATTTGATTGGTTATATTTTCTATAAAAATGAAACAGGAAAAGAGGTTGAAACAATTACTTTCAATTCCTGATCGCTCTCAACTTCGACCTTTCAGGCTATAACTTTAAAATCTACAAGTGAAGATTCTAAATTTTTTTGAGTAAAATTTATATTAACATGAATAAAATTATTACTATAAACACAGACACAAAAAAGATATGTATTTGGATATTTTTATGGATCTTGGCATTGATTACAGTGTTGCATGGCCTCTTCGTATTCCTCGACTTGCAAAGTTAATTCGTAAATATCGTAACGGTTACGAATTTCTTTCGAAACAATTTGTAAGATTTCTGAAGGTACTTCGCCTTCTCCTGTTAAACGGCACGATTTTAATTGCAATTAACTTAAGTTAAATCTTTTAAATTCCACTTACTGACAACAATATGAGCGGACAAGGCAATTTTGTCCATACTTAAAGACCATATCCTAAGGTTATGCGCCTTAATTACTCCAGGAACCGCGAATATAACTCGTTGAACTTCCAGGAAATCGATGCTTTTTGGGATCCCTGAAATTTTCCCAAATAGGCCATTCCTTTAATTAGTTGCAGAGAAACCAACACACAGGCGAGAGGAGTCGCCATCTTAGGTTATTTCCCTGGCACCAACCAACAGGCAAAGCCAGACGGAACAGCCCGAGTAATAACCCAAGAAGGTGACCTCCCTGCCCCCTTTAATGTTTATGCTTCTCTTCTGAGATTAATGGAATGGTCTATTGTTTAAAGTAATAGATTACCTTCCATCAGGACATTTAAAGTTTCTCTCATGATATTGAAGGTCGTGATAAGAACCAATACGGAAAAAAGAAACGTGCAAATAGGGTCCACAATGACTAGACTGGGCTGTTGAATGACAGTTACGATTAAAATTCCTTCATATAAACATCGGAATTAAATTTATCGACCTTGAAGTAGATGATTAAAGCCGCGATAAAAACTCCCAAGGATTGGATAAAATCACCAACGACGTGAATGAAGGCCGCGCGAACGTTGATGTTGCCTTTGCCTCTAGCTGAACTCATAACCCCTTTAGGAACGCTGTTGGATTCCAGGTGGTGACCTGAACTACCGTGGGAATGATTGTGGCTCGAACCACCACCGCCGCCACCGTGAGAGTGTCCGTGGGGAACACCACCAATTTGTAAGGAAACACCCATTCTGAAATGTTTCAAGAGTACAATTGGACTAACCAACCCACAACGACAATACAAGACTACTCTAAAACCTTTTTAAAGCGACCTATTTAGAAATTAATACTTCAGCGGTTACCAAAGTACTTGTAAGCAGTTTTAACCCCTAAAAACTTTGAACCCGGCAGAGTCTAATGTAAATGCACTTACATAATATTAACAACAACGCCAACTCCAGCTGTAATTAGCATAATTGTTGCGTCAATCTCGTAATCCAACGTTATAACTCTTTGGACAGCCATATAGACCAAGATTCCAGTCACCACCCAGATCATAAGAACGGACGTCAACGCTCCGATGACCTCTATTAGAGCAAAATTACAACAGGCAACTAACTCTACAGTACCATCCCAAAAACCACGACGTACCGGCTCTGTGCCATCCGAAACTCATTCTTTTCGAGGCGGGTCTCGACGCTAACCATATGGCACTAAGACTAATCATAAAACTAGCGAAATCCGTCAACAAATGGGCGGCGTCCGTCGCTATGGCTAGGGAATTGGCCATCAAACCACCGACAATCTCGGCGATCATGAAAACTAGACACAGGACACTAGCGAAAATTAAACGACATCTGGCTTGTTTATCGATTCCAGTTTCTCGCGAACCAGGATGACAATGTCTGCTGGTACCCTGTTTAGGTTTAAAAGTAGAAAACATCGTAGGATCGTACAAACTCTACTTGGTAAATTGAATATTATTCAAAGCCGCAATCCTCGTTTAATTTTTATTACCTTCGTAACTTTATCCAAACAAGTTTCGCAGTTTTCATTGCAGCAATTTTGAGGGGCTCTTTTACCGTGACAACAATACAATATCAAGTTACCATTTGTTCTGGTAATGGATTCGTACGTTTCTGTTGTTGAATCCGAACGAAATGAGTTTCTAAAGAAACGATAAACTTTTGGTTAATACAACAACTCATTGTACAGGGTGTTTCTCTGAAATACGTCTGTTAGAAATATTAGAACATTTCAATGTAAGTAAGAGGGAAAGACACGTGGGTAAAACTCTGTATTCCATCCCGCATTTTAGCGCCTGCGCTGTAGTCTCTTTGTATCATGAATGCCCCACGCTATTTGCCCCTCCCCCCCAAAAAGCGGCACCAAACATGACCGCCCATGACGTTTTTAACCAAGGAACTAACGTCACAACTGAGATAGAACTATCGAGGGTGGATTTTCTTCGGGGGATTTCGAGTCGAAATTGTTCCATGAACTTTTGCAGTCCGGGACACCGTTTTCGAGTTACGATTAGAGTCTTTTACGGACGACCCCTTAATTAAATTAGTATCTCCATTCAGTTTCCCTTGTTAATTTTAAGGGGTCATAAGTAAAACACTCCAATCTTAACTTGATTGGCCCTTAAGAACATTTCTGATTCGTAATCGCCCAAAGAACATGATCCCCCTTAATTTCTGACAAACCTTTCAGAAACACCCTGCGAGCTTAAACGGTTAATCTCGGAATCATATCAGAGTCAGACAAGACCATATCCCGGGGTTTAAAACTTTCCTAAATCAACAGTTTAAGTTCTAAGTGAGCCACACAGTACAAATCAAGTTCTAGAATATGTTTTAAATTTAACTACCAAGTACTAATGACTCAAACCATTACGGAAATCAACGAAAAACAGTTATTTTCAACGAAATAATGTACTTACAATGGAGTTTTTTCATCCGTAGCCATTTTGCGTGGTTTTAAACAATATCGCAGCTAGATACTCGAATTAGAACTGTGAAACAAAATATAATATTTGAGTAGACCGAACAAATAATACTTCAGTAGATGAGTTAATGTATAGTTTAGCGTTGTTTAAAATTAAAGCTGGTATATTAGCCTATACTCATTTAGCAAAACTAGTACCCTCTTCAAACACAGGCCTTTACAATTACTACAGAGTCATTAATTCCTCAAAAAGCGCCGCTAAGAAATCTTTTTAAAACACTTCGTTTCAAAAAACCCCGTGCCTATAGTTCGAATTGAACTACAGACTAAAGTAAAATATTCCGCAGGTCCAAAATCTAGTTGATAAAGAATATATTGTTTATTTTAACAGTACACATATAGGGTGCAAAGGTTGAAAAATATATATAAAATATTTAAAATTTTTACTCCTATCTCAATATATACATAAACTAATGGATTTAGAGAGTGTGGCGCGACCTCGACACGTTCTTTATCGCTTCCGATTTCAATTAGTGATAATATTAAAATTCCCCCACTTTTCCTGGATTTTCCCTGATTGTTTTTAGAGGATGTGCAAAGAGTTATGTCCCAATAAACAAACCACTTTCATGATTATACAGTTTATTCCAAAAAGCGAGGGTAATTATAGGACCGAAGTACATACAATGGAATGGTTCTATGGACAATCAATTTTGAGTCGAACATGTTATAACTTCTATGACATATCGTCCTAAGTGCCACTGTTTAAAAGTTGTCATTGGAACGTTTTAGGGTTGACCCCTTAATTACATTAGAAATCATTGTCTAAATCAGTTCCTTAGGTTAAATATAAGGGGTCATCCTCCAAACACTGCAATGAGTACAATCTTAACTTGAAAATGGTGTCCCTTGTGGCAAAATTAACGTCCCACAATATAATTATTTTGGAAGAGACGTCCCACTACAACCTCTAGCTTTAAATTTGAAGTACTTGCATATTCGTTAATTTAGAATAAACAAAACTAAATTGAAGAATTCATACAATAGAACATATCTCATGAACATATGTTCGTACGTGTACTGAAAACATAGAAGCAATGTATTCAGTAATAACACAGCAACCAGACCTCCATGTTTTTAATATATTAAAAATATTCCAAAGTTTCACCATTTTAAGTGGCCAGTGTCCCGCTTATTTAATTAAAATGGCCAGTTTAGGTTCAATGGGATTACTTTTGGGAGGGGGGGGGTAAGAGGTCAAGTCATATTTTCCGCGACAATGTAAATGAAGCTATTGGAAAAAAAGTGCTGTTTCTATACCAGCGAGCGGCACTTCAAAACGGAAAAACTATGATAAAACTTACGTATAATCGGTGTAGTTGTGATCTTCATCTAAAACCTTTATTTTCTAATCAGAAAAAGCTCTTGACACGATATTTTAACGTTTTTTTTTTTTGCACACGGTTACCGTTTGTTCGTTTACCGATAACAATTGAACTTCCCGAATCACGATACTCGACAAATAAATTCCGGGAACCTTTTTTATTCGATAACTAATCGCTCACCTAATTCAAAATTATGCAAAATTAATAAATAATAAAAAAAAATTAAAATAATGAGTTGCGTTTCTTTTTCGATTTAATTGATTAGGAATGATCTATTAGTTGTTGTCAATGATATAAGATTAAATTAAAAACGTTTATTATTAACAGCTCGCATGTACCAACCATCTTTTCTTAGACCTTTCCCAAAAAACATGTACGCGAATTTTTGAGTGTAAAAGACGCGATAAATGTAGATGTTTCTCTCTTATCTTAACCGTATAATCGTTGAGAAACTTTACTTACCCCAAAAACAATATACTTGAAAAACGTACTAACGCCTTCTCAATATTGAATAATTGTTAAAACCCAAGCTGCTAAAACACTATAGGAGCCACACCAACTTCTAGAGTTCTTCCTTGACGCGAATAAACACCGCTATCAGAACTTTTCCATGATATTCAGAGGTACGAAACTTTAAAAATAATACCACACGGTGTGTTACAAGAACCTTTCTATAGTATAACCAGAGAGCACAAATTCTAGGAGAGCGGTAGCTCTCTTAGATAAGACTTCATACTGACTTTAATGTATAAGGATGGTTTTTTGATTGGATATAACTTTTTTTGTATTGTATTAACTGTTTTGAAAAAATTCCACAGAACTACAATTCGGACCCTCAATATGTGGTTAAAATTTCAAAAAGATTCATTTAATAGTTTATTTTATAAAAAATAAAGTTGCTAAGGGTGGTTTTCATTTCCATAAAACTTTTACGATATTTTGATGAAAAACATAAAATTTTCCCATAGAAATAACATGGGAAAATATTTTACAAATAACCATTTTGTGGCAGCCGTAATGCAATAACTATTCGGCTGTTTGACTTGAAAACGGTTTTAAACGAAAGCCTGGCATTTAGATTTTGTGCTTTCCAATTTTCATTAATTAGATTTAAGTTAAAGTATGTTTAATTTCACATTTTCAAAACCATTCCAATATGCGATAATTTACCATGGATAAGAGTCAGTTTATGATGTTAGCACGGTTAAGGCTATTTGGTCCAATTTTTCGTAGTGGTAAAAAACAAGAGAACCTAAGCTTGTAATAACTAACAAGTTAAGTTGGAAAAGGACCCCACACATATATATTAAGTTACCAACTGCCTTAGAGACAGTAACAACAAAGGTGATTTAACAAGATTACCTACGACTGGTAATTAAGCTAGATTACCGACGACAGGTAATTAAGCTAGATTACCGACGACAGGTAATTAAGCTAGATTACCTACGACTGGTAATTAAGCTAGATTAGCGACGACAGGTAATTAAGCTAGATTAGCGACGACAGGTAATTAAGCTAGATTACCTACGACTGGTAATTAAGCTAGATCAGCGACGACTGGTAATTAAGCTAGATTAGCGACGACTGGTAATTAAGCTAGATTAGCGACGACTGGTAATTTACCTAAATTACCGACGACTGATAATTAAGCTAGATTACCGACGACTGGTAATTAAGCTAGATTACCGACGACTGGTAATTAAGCTAGATTGGCGACGACTGGTAATTAAGCTAGATTACCGACGACTGGTAATTAAGCTAGATTAGCGACGACTGGTAATTAAGCTAGATTACCGACGACTGGTAATTAAGCTAGATTACCGACGACTGGTAATTAAGCTAGATTACCGACGACAGGTAATTAAGCTAGATTACCTACGACTGGTAATTAAGCTAGATCAGCGACGACAGGTAATTAAGCTAGATTACCTACGACTGGTAATTAAGCTAGATCAGCGACGACTGGTAATTAAGCTAGATTAGCGACGACTGGTAATTAAGCTAGATTAGCGACGACTGGTAATTTAGCTAAATTACCGACGACTGGTAATTAAGCTAGATTACCGACGACTGGTAATTAAGCTAGATTGGCGACGACTGGTAATTAAGCTAGATTACCGACGACTGGTAATTAAGCTAGATTAGCGACGACTGGTAATTTAGCTACATTACCGACGACTGGTAATTAAGCTAGATTACCGACGGCTGGTAATTAAGCTATATTAAAGACGGCTGGTAATTAAGCTACATTACCGACGACTGGTAATTTAGCTAGATTACCGACGACTGGTAATTATGCTACATTACCGACGACTGGTAATTAAGCTACATTACCGACGACTGGTAATTAAGCTAGATTATCGACGACTGGTAATTTAGCTAAATTACCGACGACTGGTAATTAAGCTAGATTACCGACGACTGGTAATTAAGCTAGATTACCTACGACTGGTAATTAAGCTAGATTGGCGACGACTGGTAATTAAGCTAGATTACCGACGACTGGTAATTAAGCTAGATTAGCGACGACTGGTAATTTAGCTAGATTACCGACGACTGGTAATTAAGCTAGATTACCGACGACTGGTAATTAAGCTACATTACCGACGACTGGTAATTAAGCTAGATTATCGACGACTGGTAATTTAGCTAAATTACCGACGACTGATAATTAAGCTAGATTACCGACGACTGGTAATTAAGCTAGATTACCTACGACTGGTAATTAAGCTAGATTGGCGACGACTGGTAATTAAGCTAGATTACCGACGACTGGTAATTAAGCTAGATTAGCGACGACTGGTAATTTAGCTACATTACCGACGACTGGTAATTAAGCTAGATTACCGACGGCTGGTAATTAAGCTATATTAAAGACGGCTGGTAATTAAGCTAGATTACCGACGGCTGGTAATTCAGCTAGATTACCGACGACTGGTAATTAAGCTACATTACCGACGACTGGTAATTAAGCTACATTACCGACGACTGGTAATTAAGCTAGATTAGCGACGGCTGGTAATTAAGCTATATTAAAGACGGCTGGTAATTAAGCTAGATTACCGACGGCTGGTAATTAAGCTAGATTACCGACGACTGGTAATTAAGCTAGATTACCGACGACTGGTAATTAAGCTAGATTACCGACGACTGGTAATTAAGCTAGATTACAGACGACTGGTAATTAAGCTAGATTATAGACGACTGGTAATTAAGCTAGATTATAGACGACTGGTAATTAAGCTAGATTACCGACGACTGGTAATTAAGCTAGATTACCGACGACTGGTAATTAAGCTAGATTACCGACGACTGGTAATTAAGCTAGATTACCGACGACTGGTAATTAAGCTAGATTACCGACGCCTGGTAATTAAGCTAGATTAAAGACGGCTGGTAATTAAGCTAGATTACCGACGACGGGTAATTAAGCTAGATTACCGACGACTGGTAATTAAGCTAGATTACCGACGACTGGTAATTAAGCTAGATTACCGACGACTGGTAATTAAGCTAGATTACCGACGACTGGTAATTAAGCTAGATTACCGACGACTGGTAATTAAGCTAGATTACCGACGACTGGTAATTAAGCCAGATTACCGACGACTGGTAATTAAGCCAGATTACCGACGACTGGTAATTAAGCCAGAGTGCCGACGACTGGTAATTAAGTCAGAGTGCCGACGACTGGTAATTAAGCCAGAGTAGCGACGACTGGTAATTGAACTTGATAAGTATATGACATGTGTTGGTGCTCAGGTATACGGAATCTTTTTGTGGCATAACTATGTACAGCTTCCTCTGTATTTGCATGTGAAAATGACGGGAAAGCAATTTGAGTTTGACCGGACGTTCATTGTCAAGTCAAGCAGTCAGGAATGACAGTTTTATAATAGATGGTTGGTTAGTTCAAACGAGTTAACTAATATATGCACAATGCCCTAATACTTTTACTCTCCTAAGGTTTCTGAACAATTTGAATTAATATTAAGACTGAAGTGACAGATATTAATAAAAACTGTCATTGTAGACAAAGACGGCAAAGTGTAAAAGATAAGTGTAGAAAATGAATTGCCTGAAGTGACAGATATTAAAATTTTCACTTTTGAAGACATGATCATAAAACATCGATTATTTGAAAAAAATTCTTATCTTAGTTTTTTCACTAAATTTTCATTAAACTCAAAATATTTTTCTACATTATTTACACAAGTATTTTGCTCTAAATAGTAGTCCAGAAAAAATGGTATCTTCAAGTTTTTTGAGGGATACTGGCATGATACTAGGTTACAAATTACAAAGGCCGTTCTACTGTGATGTAGTTATTAATGTTCAAAAGATATTTTGGGAGCTATACATCACGTTAATTTTGATATTTTTAAAACTTTCAAATTAACGACTACGATTTTTCAAGATTTCACACAGTTTTTTGTTCAACCATTTTCTGACTATTTAATTCTCCTTATGGGACCAAATACTCAAAACTAATTGTAAATTTTTGATATAAAATAAAATGTTCACGAGTACTACTTTTAAAACGATGCTCATGTTTCATGACAAAATATTTTGACTAATTTTGGTGAAAAAAAACTAAGATAAGAATTTTTTCAAATAATCGATGTTTTATGATCATGTCTTCAAAAGTGAAAATTTTAATATCTGTTACTTCAGGCAATTCATTTTCTACACTTATCTTTAACACTTTCCCGTTTTTGTCTACAATGACAGTTTTTATTAATCTATTTTTGTGCTCACCCTCACTGGTATAACTATGTTTTATGTTACATATACACTGTCATGTGTCGTGTTTCGTCCATGAAGGTTTGAGAAGTAGACATTTCGCAGCTGTTGTATGTAATGAAATAAAATAACGACTCTTCAATTGAAATGAAAACAAAACAATAAAAATTAATTAAGAATCAACGTCAAGGCTAGTGAACACGCGAAGACCATAACATCAAAAATTCATAGTTAATACCAAAAAGTACACTTCGTTCACTGTTCCCAGTCTTTGGCTGTAAACGCTATGTAAAATGAGAAGCAAACGACACTCCTATCAACCCCCTACACGAACAAATCAGAGAAGAGCGTTTTGGGGGTAAATGTTTTATAGAAAATAGTACTCTATAGACCATTTCGAAAGTTACATACAGAGAAACCAACACACAGCGGCGAGGCCGCAATAGGGGCTTTCTCCCTCTCGCCAAGAAGCAACGGTAGAGGCAGTGGGAGTTGACTAGTCTCCCACGTGTAGTGAACTCGGATCCACTACTGCTACCAGGGAGTAAGGAACGTTAGCCTGCACTACGGACGTGCACTACATACGCAAAGGGGGGGGGGTCGACACTATTCTGAGAGGTAAAGGGGGGATGGTTTCTCGTATTACACGGCGCGAGCGAGCTTCAATGTAGTATACTTTTTGTTTTTAAACTATGAACCATTGCTAACAATAAAAAGCAATTGCAATATTATCACCTACACTTTTGTAGGATAAAAACCCTAAGGACACCTGTTACATTTGAGAAGAAAGTAACACTGATAAAGGCATTGACGCAACGAGTCGTGGTTATGTTTTTCTTTTATTGTGAATATAATGTAGCAATTTAAGAGTATTGAATAAGCGAATTCCAAAAAATTTTCGAAGTTTTGATTAACATAAAATATAACCTTGTGGTATTAATCGTCTTGAGAGAAGAAAACAACAAACACGCAAAAAAACAAAACTTTAATCTTTATTAATCAAGAGTCATCTCCTCATCCTTGGAGTCCTTTTTATCTCCATCTTTCTTAGCTTGGCTAGCTTGGAGAGCGCGGACAAACGCTTCCATATCTGAATACATTAGATATGCTTGGTATTAATTTCATCTGAAACCTATTAATATCCCGCATAAAATTAAAAAGAAAAAACAAGCTTGCCTCCGGAATTAGCGGCATTGACCACTTCCTGACTGAGACCAAACTGAGCCATTAAAGGACCCAATTGCCCAGATTGCAATGCGTGGCTAAATATGCTCAAAGACTGAAATTGTTCCCAAAAGAAAACCGCGTCTTTGTAATTGACACGTTTTGAAGGACATACAAATTTGACGCCGTTAGGCCCTACTAAGTATGGTATGCATTTACTATAGATAGTGTCTCAGGGTTCATACAACGTTTGGAAAACTAATTTCCCTGAGATTTCCAGGTTTTTCCCCATATACTTCCCTGAATTTTCCAGGTTTTTCCCGTATATGGAGTATCCTACGGAGCTAATGTTAACGAAGGAGGGGGGGGGGCAAATAGGACTATAACATAATCAAAGGACATTCCCGTATCTCTAATATAACCAGAGTTATGAGCCTCCAAAGCATAGCGTAATGTTAACACTATGGAGGGTATGTTTATGAACATTTTGCTTAATTACTCGGCCCCTGATTGACGCAAATTTCCCTGATTTCCCTGAATTTTCCTAAAAATTCGAAATTTCCCTAAGTTTCCCCCGAGGTTTTTGTCAACTATTTATTTCCCTGATTTTTCCAGGTTTGTATGAACCCTGTGTCTGTTGTAGATAGCTGTTGAAATGAACTCAGAAATGACTGGCAACACTTGTCCGTCTATTGTATGCTTTGCGTCACATTAATTATTGAATAAGTCTAACAACGTAAAGCAAATGTTTCCGAATTCATCACGCATTTTTTTTCTTCAAATATTCCCTGATTTAGCACCCACTTTGAACCTATGGTAGCCCCTACACTTCGCCAATTCCTCAAACTCAACGCGTGTAATAAGGGCCTAACAGCGTTCCAATTAGTAAATAAAATATAGACCTGTTGAAATTGGGGCGATTGTACAGTATTTTTCAACTGTTCAGGAACAGCACTCGCGCTGGAGGCCGCACCACCACTCTTAGGAGCTTCCTGAGTAGAAGGGAGCAATGAACGAACTCTTTCCATGAGTTCTGCATTACCCAACAAAGGTGCCAATGCCTCCGCTGTAATGGCATTGGTCAGATCAACCGCTGCGTATTACCATTGAAAACGGGAACAAACGTAAATATAAACCAACCCCCAAAAAAAATAAAAATTGTTTTTTTTTTTTATCTAATAAAATTAACTTTAAAGCAAAAATGAAAAATAATGCGCATGTCCCACAATATAATTACAAACACACACACAGCTCAGACTGATAAAGATTCTTACCAACACCAGAACCTCCAGCCTCTGAGAGTTAAGTTAAAAAAATAAGGGACACAAATTAGTCTTTACTTTATTTAAGTGGTGACATGAGGGCTCCCAGTCAACTTTTAACTTTTCAAAACTTATGTAAGCAGCCTTTGTACCCAAGACACAAAACCAACCCAACTTTACTCAGAGCAGTTATGTATAAAGACCAAACCCAGGGTGGTCAAGAAAGAAGGGACCACCTGCAGGGCTCTCAAGAGAAGGGGACCTCTTGTAGAGCTGTCTTGATGGGGGGGACCATGATTTTGTCATTTTCCCCACGCCCTGACCAAGAAGGTATACAACCTTCTTGCCCTGCCCCTGACCAAAGAGGAGAGAGAGAGAGAGAGGGAGATAGAAACACGCTTTATAAAATCCCCCCAAAAATGGGAAAATAGAAGGTAGTAAAAAAAATTTTCTGTACATTTAGTTTTAGGACACACATCCTTTGCGCATGGGGGATTGACCTCCTCGCCTTATCTCTGTCATCCCCTACACCAACTGTGCGCGTGAAAGCTGCGCTCAGGCGCCTGTGTACCATAGATTTACCTCCCCCCCCCCGTTTTCACCGCCCATGGATTGGATCCCTGCCTATACTGATTCTCTCTCATCTTTCTCTACTCTTTGTCCTGCCCCTGACCATAGAGCTATTTCAGTGGGGGAAAAATTTCGTCTGCTAAGAAAATTGGGTCTGCCTTTTAGTGTAGGGCGGCCATTTTATGAGGGTTTTCTCTATGGGCAAATAGCATTGGTGAGGTAGCCATTACCCCCTCTGAAATAGCTCTATAGGGAGTATTCGGTTTTGAAGAAAGGTCCAAATGCAACTTTTTTTTGTTAAACATAGGTATTTTACCCCATAAAGCAAAATTTAATTTATATAAGAGTTAGGCCTTTGAAAAAGGGTTTCAAAGAGTCTAGTGTGAACGCGGCTTAAAAGAAAGCCTCCTCTTAGTGGGAAGCATTAGTCATGGTAGGGGTTGCTTTAGAAATCACATAGAACTATGAAAAATCCTTCAATAGACCCCTAAATTTTATGGATTTGGTTTTTATGGCAAAAAAAAGTGTGACTTTTTTATGTAGTTACTGAAAGAGATAAAATGTATGCTTAACTAGAAATGGCACCTTATAGTGTTTTGGTGACCCTATGGCTCAAGTATTGAATTGGACAGGTATTACTATTTGTAGGGCGTTATACAACCTTAGCACATTGTAAAACACACTGACCACTACTTCAAAATGATTTTTTAGAGGTCTATGGCTCAAGTATTAAATTGGGCAGGCATTTGTATGGTGTTGCACAACCTTAGCACATTGTAAAACACATTGACCAATGAATTTTCCCTGTTTGTTATCATTCCACCCCCATTTTTTGGGTGGTAAATTATCATCTCATTGAGAGTTTTGACACCTCTCTTAATAACTAGGAGCCCTGAAGACTTAAAAAGGCTTAATCTTAACCATTTAGATTTGAAAGTATGCTCTGAACATCACTCAATTGAATTTGAGTTGAGCCAGCTGAAGAACTAGGCACACTTGGAGTGGTAGCGGCAGCTGGAGTTGCTGACTGAGGGGTTGGAGTAGCGGTTGAAGAAGGAGTGGTAGTTGGTCTGGTAGTTGATTCAGTTGAAGCTCTAGCTGGACTAATAATAATAATAATAAAATTCATCTTACCTTATTTGAATCTTGTTGAATTGAAGAAGAAAAAAAGTTAAATTCATTTACGGTGTTGGAGCTGCTGAAGATGCGTTAGTGCTTGAAGCAACTGATGAAGATTGCATAGAAGAAGGACGCGAGAGTAAGCTACTCAAATTAGCAACTCCGCTAGTACCCAAGAATTGAGCCAATTGTTGTTGGCTAATGTTGTTGAGCAAGTTTTGCAAGTCTCCATCTCCTAGACTGCTCAAATCAGATTGTAGGCTACCCAATCCTCCCCCTGATGATCCCGAGGAACCAAGTCCACTACCGTGTCCTGAACCAGGAACTGGAGGGTTATTCAAATATTCATTGACTTTGCCACAATATTCATCATCTTTATCATTTTTTGGCTCCTGAAATGTTTAAAATCGCGGTTTCGCGTTAGTTAGATAAAAGTACTACGTCATGCAACCTTCCACTAGTGCTAAAAAACATACCAGGAGGAGGGGCTTATATAGCTTTCATTCTGCTATAAAAACATACCAGGAGGAGGGGCTTATATAGCTTTCATTCTGCTATAAAAACATACCAGGAGGAGGGGCTTATATAGCTTTCATTCTGCTATAAAAACATACCAGGAGGAGGGGCTTATATAGCTTTCATTCTGTTATAAAACATACCAGGAGGAGGGGCTTATATAGCTTTCATTCTGCTATAAAAACATACCAGGAGGAGGGGCTTATATAGCTTTCATTCTGTTATAAAACATACCAGGAGGAGGGGCTTATATAGCTTTCATTCTGTTAAAAAAACATACCAGGAGGAGGGGCTTATATAGCTTTCATTCTGTTAAAAAAACATACCATAATGGCGGCTGGCGCTGGGGGCGGAGTTAAGCCCGAATTGCCAAGTCCCTATAGTACTTAAAGATGATTTTTAAAAGTTTAAAACTAACCTGCATCCAATAGAAACATCTTCGATTAGATGACTTGAATTTCAAAACAAAGACTCTGCCAGTAGTGCATTGGGACACTTTCTTGAACTCAGCATCATCAGGGAAAATGATTAGCTCCTAAATTAAAACATTATTTAATCTGTAGTTTCTTCTATTTTTAATTTTATTAACGAATAAACTGTATCTTACATCTTCAACTGCACCCGTAGTTCGATCTTTCCAGCAAAAATGCATCAATGAATCATCAGTTTGATGCACATAGACAAGGCCCTTCCTTTTATCAGGATGGACCATTTTTCCCTTTACAGTCATCTTACCGGCCCGAAATTCAACTAAATACTTATTTTGGGATTGACTACCCGATGATCCACCGAAAAGAAATGGTCTTCCGGCCATAATTATTGATTAATTACTTAGTTTGGAGCAATTAAAACTCAAACACCGATATAACACGTCGCTAGAAGACAACTGTCGTGACAATGCAAAACTTTCGCGCTTTACAGAAATTCTAGTTCGCCCATTGGTGGATAGATGTCCCAGACAATGCTAGTCACGTGATCATATATTGCGTTTTTTCCCCGCCAAATTTGAATTGGTTTTTATAATACTTCATTTCGAAACCGATGTTATTGGCAACCGCAGAGGGATAAAAGCCTACCTACATGAATTTTTTACCTTGACGAAACAATGCATATACCTACATAAATTAACGTAACGTCAGCTGCGATGCACGATTAGAGATGTAATAGTAGTATTTTGTCAAACACTTCTGGTTTATCATAAGTGACACAAAACTCTTCCGATCCCAAATTTATGGAACCATAAATTAATTTATAAAGATAAGAATATCTTGTAAAATTGCGCAATAAATTATTTTTATAATTATTATTATATGGGTAGATAATGAATAATTTAGGTATGAGAACTTTATTTCTCCACACAGACAAGAAGATAGGGGACTGTCTAAACCGATACCAACCGGTTCGCAATCGGACCGAGTAATGTGAATTTAACATTTTTAAAAGGTACCTTTCTTGACCTAAAACTAAATCAAACCTAACTATTCTTCACTAGAACCATCGATAAATGGAAAAATCGGAGGTAGGAAAAAGCCAAGATGCCATTTTAGAACAAAAGGTAGAGAAGGGTAAGTTTTACGCCATTTTACTAATATAAACAACACTTTTTTAAACCTAAAATCTACGAAACTGTTGTCCAGATGGTTTCCCAGTCCGGTACCTCATTACAGCCCTATTCTTCTTGGGATGTTGTATTATGTACCCTTTACGGGTGGGCCTTAACATCGCCATCGTTGCCATGGTAAACTCGTCCATCTACGCGTCTGGTGACAACGACACATTGGTAGAACAGGGATGTCCGATTGAGGGTGAAGGAAATAGTACAGTGGCAATGGAAAAACAAGTAATTTTCTATCTTATCTGGATTAATTAAGCCCCGATGTGTTGTTAAAATTATATTTGTGGGTTCAAGGGTCACTTTACTTGGACACCTTCCGAGCAAGGAATCATTTTAGGCGCCTTTTATTATGGGTACACCGTCACAAACCTTTTGGGTGGACGATTATCCGATAGATTCGGGTCGAAATTGACCTTTGGAGGTCAGCCTGATTAATTATTAAAGTCCAGTGGCGCGCGCGCTAAGATCTTTTTGGGTTTATAGGTGGAATCGGTTGTGGCGCAGTATTGACCCTTTTAATTCCAGTCCTGGCCGAATGGCACTCTGCCGCCTTGATAATTTGCAGGATTCTAATTGGTGCCTTTCAGGTAGCGTTTCAAATAAACTTAGGGGACCAATAACTTCGTTACGAGATGACCATTCCGTTTCAGGGTTTCGCCTTCCCGGCTATATTCACAGTTTTCCCGGTTTGGTTCCCGCCCAATGAGATTTCGGCTCACTTAGCCATGGCGTTATCGGGAAACCAAGTTGGTGTCATCATAGGAATGTATTTGGGTGGTTACTTAAGCGAGAACGGGTTTGCTGGTGGATGGCCCAGCGTCTTCTACGTCTTTGGCATCATGGGATGCGTCTTCTTTGTCCTCTTCTGGTTCCTGATGTACAATACACCAGAAGAACATCCGAGGATATCGGCCAGGGAACTTCAACTCATTACCGGACATAGAAAAATGGGAACCAATGACGCGGTAATATTAATTAAGTTTTCGGTTCTAACTAGATATTGGACTATGAACTTTGATTTAGACTCGTCCGGTACCGTGGAAGAAAATCCTAACTTCGGTTCCGGTATGGTCTCTCATTACGACGCAAGTACTGGCCATTTACGCCATGCATGTCCTATTGACCAGGATTCAGGCGTATTTGGATGGCGTCTTACATTTTCCCGTTGAGAAGGTGAATTTATAACCACGTGACGTCGCGAAACTTAAGTGCGCGATTCTACACACGAATAGGAATACATATAGCTAATTGGAATAATTGCGTATATCTAGGCGGATTTTGTGGGAAGAGCTAGACTAATTATTATTTATGACGATTTTTACCACGTGAATAATCTACCTTGCGCACCTAACCTCGCGTTGCTACCAACCAATGAAACGACAGTTAGAAAGACGCCATCAGAATTATGAGGCGTAACGGGATAGTAAGTTCTCAAGCCCGGTATACCCACAAAACCCGCATAGAAATTAACATGGGACATATAAGAGGACACGATGATTCCTATTCGCTGTATGAATTCCTGATATTAATAATTACAGAACGGACAAATAAATGCAATCATGTTCTTGGGTAAAGCGATTGTGTCTATATCTATCGGGTTTTTATCCAATTTCATCCTGAAGAGGAATGTAATAAGAAAGAATTACCTTAGAAAGATCTGTGAGAGCATTGGTAAGATGTACTGATCGAGGAGGTGAAACCTATCTCTTTACATTTGTCCGTCATACGTTTTCGCGCAGCATTGATTGGTATTGGTACATCCTTACTGGTGGTTCCCTTCCTGGGTTGTGACAGTACCGCTGTCTCCATTATTCTCGTTCTCTCGATGACCATTTCCGGTTTTGATTGCGGCGGTGTTGTTCCCGCTATAACGGAAGTGGCACCTGCCTTCTCCGGTACCATATTTGGTATAGGAAATACCTTTGTCGCCATTACGGGATTCGTGGCACCAATGGTGGTTGGAGCAATATTGGAAGAAAATGTAAATAAACCACAATTAAGTCTGATTAAATCTTTAATTATATTTGATTTTGAGTCTCAAAACGTTTCTCCGTACATAGCCAAATAGTGTGGACCAATGGAGCTACGTCTTCTATAGTTCAGCAGCCGTCTGTTACTTGGGTTTCATTGTCTTTTCACTCTTTGCTTCTTCAGATTTGCAACCTTGGGCAAAGGATGAACCAGATTGTGATAAAAACGAAACAGAGCTTAGTGAAAAAGAGAGATATTAATGTTAAGTTAAAAATTAAATTAATTAAATGTTATTTAGACTAATGTAAAACAAACCTGTTGTACCATCTCGAACTTGAATAAATTTTAAAAATTTTCGTACCATCTTCACGAGAACGTGTTTATTTATTTCAATTCAAATATTGTGATATAAACGAAACTGAGATCCGTGAAAAACAGAGATATTATTATTAAATCAAGAAGTGATCATATCTAGTTTACTAGGGAGAAGGTATAAATCCGCCACATTTCTAGCTTTATCTCCAGTCCAAACGTAGGTCCCCGCCTCTAAATTACAATCAGCATCTCATTGGTTCTTGAAAACGCACGTCAGCGCGACGCCAATGACGAAAATTTCGTGTTTTCAGAAATTCAGACTGCGGAGAGGCGAAATAGCCCGGTCTACTTTTACGCGCCCCCCTTGTATTTTGAAAGGGGACTGGGATTATGGCGCGCGAGTACTTAGGCATCTTATATCTTCTCCCTAGTAAACTAGATATACCTTCTTGATTAAATTAAAAAGTCTTCTACCTACTCCCTAGTAAACTAGATATCCCTTCTTGATTAAATTAAAAAGTAAAATAATTAAATGTTATATAGATAAATGTACCACAAACCTGTTGTACCATCTCGAACTTGTTGAATAAATTTTTTTTTTTTAAATTTTCGTACCATCTTCACAAGAACGTGTTTATTTTTATCAATTCAAAATATTTTATCACAATAAAAACTTGATACACTTCTTTCAAAACAAAATAAAATTATGACTTTTAAAACGTACGTGTGGCTGAAAATTGACAAAAAAAATACTTTGTGATGTGACAAAATGGACAAATAAGAAAAAGCTTCATCTTTATCATCTTTTGCTAAATTCGGAATAAATGCGAAATATTACTCGAAATAGAGAGAAAAAAATACTTATGCGTTATGCTAAAAATATCAAAATTATTTTGGGGAAATTAATTACCCATATTTCAAAAAAAAAAAAAAAAAAAATATTCAAAAAAACAGTGAAGGTTGTTGTTGTTATTTTTGCCATTTTTGAGCGTGACAATATTCGCGCTAATATTTACAAAAAAGCCCTGAATTTTTCCTTACAAGTTTCAATATACATGTACATATAAATACAGAGCTGAAGAAAAAAATTAATTAAATTGAAAAATAAACACCAATAAAGCAAACTTTGGCACGCTATTTTCGATTTGTTTTTTTCTTCTCGAAGTTTTCTACTAAAAATAAAATAATTTTCTGACTACAACCAAGAAGTGATATCTAGTTTATTAGGGAGAAGTTATAAATTCGCCACAGTTTTAATCTAGCTTTATCTCCGGTCCAAACGTATAGTAGGTCCGGAGTTAATCACCGCCGACTCTAAATTACAACCAGCATCTCATTGGTTCTTGAAAACTCACGTCAGCGCGTCTAAGCGAATGAGGAAAATTACAGTCATATTTTCCGACTGAGGAGAGGCGAAATAGCCCGGCCTCCTTTTACGTCCCCCCTTGTAATTTGAAAGGGGAACTGGGACTATGGCGCGCGAATACTAAGGCATCTTAAACCTTCTCCCTAATAAACTAGATATCACTTCTTGCTACAACCAATTTGAAGTTGAACAGGTTTCTTTTTAGCATACGTTTACAAAAGTAAACGTAGCTAACAGAAGAAAAAAAAATGTCTAATCATTTTATTGTAATTTAATATTTTGGCCCAATACCTGGAACGTTCAAATTTTTTATATCTCGTATGATATTATTTTCTTAACATTTCACAATTTTTATTTTTTATTATTAATGAACGCACATTTAAAAGTTTTATGTTCAAAATGCCCGCAAGCTCACCTCCTTAATCATCTTCATCATTATCGTCGATTAAATATAATTAATTAAATAAAAGAAATTCTTGTATAATAATTAATTGAGAATATTTTGAGGTAGTAAATAATAATTAAATAAAAATAAATTCCGTTGCTAATTAACTTAATTCCTTCCGAATTTAATTATTAAACTTAAATCTATTCTACATACAGTGAAATAGGTTGATTTTATCTTAAAAAAAAAAAGAAGCTTAATTTGTCATTAAATATTAAACTTTTAAAAAGTAGTTGGTATTTAATTAGTTTAGTAATTATTTAAATTTGTACCCTATTAGTTATTTTCTTTTAAACGAATTAGTTTATACTATTTATAAATTTCTTTCTTATTTGCGTTTTGTTCTGACTCTTTAAATTATTTACTATTATACGTAATTAAATTTAAATTAAATTAATTAAGTTAGAAATAGATTAACTATATTTAACCATTCCTAGCTCCCAACCCACGTGGTCGTGGTCGCAATACGGAAAAACCATAAACATATTTTTTTGCAGCCTTCGTAACCATCTCAGAGGCCCACAACAGCGGGAATGCATACAACTACCAAGAATAATTGCGCTACATCCATTTTGACTCAACGTATCTAGGCGGATTTTGAGGGAGGAGCTATAGACTAATAATTATGCATGAGGAATTTTACCTTTGCGACAATCTATCTCGCTGGGCATGTTGCACCTAGGAACACGTTGTTGCTACCAACCAATGAAATTAAAGATTTATAAAGACGCCATCAGAATTATGAGACGTCGACGCGATAGTATGTTCCCAAGGCCGGTTTACCCACAATACCCGCGTAGACACGAATATGGGATAAAAATATACGGGGTCACAATGATTCCTACTAGCTGCATGAATTCCTGACCAAGGCTTATCATTTCTTAATGCCCTTCCTTAGCCTGAATGAAAATTTAAATAATATATAGAACATTATCAGAAGCAAAATGTCCTTACCCTGCAACTTTGTTTGTAATTGTAAATACAATTCAAATCCTAATCTTCTTTAAAACTAATTAAAAATAAATTTACACAACCATAAGCTCTAATACTATAATTAAACCGTTTAAAATAATTAAGTACTTGTAAAATACGCCACTTAACTTTAGTTAATACAATAATTTTTCGGTAGTGATGTTTGATTTTTAAAAAGCTTTTTTTTCTTATTTTCTTTCTTTTCTTTTTTTAGTTTAAAAAATGACTTAATTATTTCGCAAAAAATCGCGATACGCATTCTAACATGATGAGTGTTTTTTTTGGTGTTTGTGTTTTCCTTTAAAATATATCATATTTTTGAATACAACGTTGAATTTTGGTTTGGTTTAGCAAATGTGATTCGTTAGCGCAATATTGGTTATTAATTATTAAAGGGGTTCCCAAGAAGGCAGCGGGGAATGGGTGAAAAATATTTTAAAATACGTCACAGGCACCACGTGATCGAGGAGACGAAGGCAAGTCTCAAAGAAACTCATTTTCATTTAGTTTTGGTTCTATTTTGAAAACTATAGCACTTCAAAGTTCAAGGAATTGGCGTTGCAAGGACTATAGTCTGTCAAACGAAAGAAGAGCCCTGAGAAATTTGTCCAAATTGGTGTCGCCACCATCGACCCCATAGTACTTTATCAACTTGTTTTGTTTTGTCAATAGTCGTCTGTAATATAGTCTGCTATAAGCAGATAGGCTTAATCGCGATAGAACCAATACATTTTACAATATATATATTAATATATATATTATACTAATATATATTGCAAAATGTATATTATATATATATATATATATTATATTAAATATATATATATTGCAAATGTATTGGTTCTATCGCGATTNGTATTAGATCTATTGCGATTAAGCCTATCTGTTTATAGCAGACTATATTACAGACGACTATTGACAAAACAAAACAAGTTGATAAAGTACTATGGGGTCGATGGTGGCGACACCAATTTGGACAAATTTCTCAGGGCTCTTTTTTCGTTTGAAAGACTATTGGAGGTTTAATGTGAACTATGGGTGAATTTGGAATTGAAAATTCGCGGGAAAATTCAAAAGGTTTATTTATGTCGATACTCATCAGGTCACACCAAATCCAGCCAGCCTTCCTAATGGGTTTGGAACAATCGCTTTCCAGCTCTAAATAGCGGCAAAACGAAAAACGGCCTTTCTTCTCGGTGCCATAGACAACTCGGATCTTCTCTTTAAAAGTTCTTCCTAAAGGAACATTTTTGCATTTCAAATTTATTCGAAAATATAAGGTTAGGGGTTTTTTAATATCGGCCCACATTATTGCTATCTTTTTTTCAGTATTTGTGTCTTTTTAACAAACCTATTGTTACAATTGTATCACTTGTATAATGGGATCGGCAATACCGCAACGTTCAGCCTGAAAATCAGGATGGTAAATGTTTGGAACTGTCGTGTCAAAACATTAGAGGTCCAAACATCCAGCGGTGTCACGTGTCAAAAGTTAAAGATAAAGCGCATAGACAGCCAGAAAGTGAAGAACATTAACCCATTCCTACCTTTTCCAACGGTATATATAGTCGTGTAAAATTAGAAGCAGGGTGGAGCCTCGTTTTCAACTATCAATGAAATCTGAGCTAAATTAGCTTATTATTTATGTCAAGTGACAAGCGCAAAGTAGTTCACGATAGTAGCGGCTCCTGGAGATAATGAGGAGTACTAAACTCAACTGTAGGCTTAACGGTTATTTTTCTTTTGGGCACTTTTCGGTTAAATTTTAGTGGGATATTCCAGTTTCTTTAATTAAGTTGAATTTTTATATTGTTTGCGACATTATTTTTTTTATTATTATTGAAATGTTAAAAAGTCAGCGCTTTCAGTACAGAAGCCGAAAACCGGAGTAACCAATGTAATTTCTACGTTAGGTTGTCCGCAATGTTCGTTTACATGCCTTAATGGACGAGGATTAACTAAGATAGCAAGAAATTTGTCTTACCATGCGTGAACTAATTGAAACCTATCCACTATTTTTGAGAATGGTACTGTTTTCTGACGAGGCTACATTTCACAGGTATGGTACGGTACAGCCAAGGGCCACTAAACTAAGAGGACATTTCACCTCAATACAATCGGCTCGTCTCTTCAAAAAAACGGGCTCCTATGTGAGTTAGTAAGGGAAAAGGGGGTTGAACCGGAACTCATTACACGTACCGCAGCGCCATCTACCCTGAAATAGATGAATTCCGGGAACTTTGACTCTGTCTTCTGCTACTGTTTATAGCGAGGGCTCGCGTGCTCAGATGTTTACATTTTTACCCAACAGTTAACTAGTGTTGGGATTCAATTTTTTAGTTTAACTTTATAACTAAAATGGGTGTATATATATTTTCAATATCAATAACAATTATAAACTTTTACATTTAAAAAGTAAACTAACCATCTAAAACCCTTAAGAGCAACGCACAGCTATACCAGATAGCCATGGACATAGCAATACTGAAGGACTAGGGTTGTAAATTTTCCGGAAAAATAAAACGCGGAAAATTTTCCGGAAACCTTTCCGCGAAGTGGAACATTTTCCGCTAATCGGAAAAATATAAAACTATCAATTAAGTGAGCTTTGAGTCAATTTATCAAACTTTTAAAGATTTAAAACATTCTCCAGTTATTTTGCCATCTTTAGTAGATAGCCAAATATTAGTGGTTGATTTTCCCATAATTTGTGACTTTAAACAGGGTTAACAAACTTAATAACATTAACAACATAACACCTCGTTTCCCTTACAATGACGCAGACGATCACTATTCTTTAGTTTCACTTAGGTCTCGACTCTCTAACGCCTTATACCGTCATAAGAGCAAACAGTAACCCTATGCATGCAAGCGATAGCCATTGAGTGAGCTTTTCCTATAGAGAATAGGGGTCACTAGACTCTGTGCCCTTGGACAATTTTTTCCCCTCCGAATTCACCGAAAACAAAATAATGAATGTTTTGAAAATAAAGGCAATTGAAAAATTTTAAAGTATTAACATTCTAAATGAGAAACCGGTAGCGGAAAAATACGGAACATTTTCCGGAAAAATATAGCTTGGTACTTTTCCGGAAAATTTTCCGACTTACAACCCTATGAAGGACCGATGGCAGAGAGAAAGTTAAAAAACAGTTGTTAATTGGCCTTCTAGCGGCATATAGTAGCAAGCCGGAAAGTGGGGGGCATACGGGAGGGGAATCAACGTTATAAAGAGGGAAGCAGTTAACGCCATATTTTTTCTAGATGGCGCTAGCTTTTCCGGGATTTGACTCGGTATTTTTCATAACCCCCCCCCCTCCATTTTAGGGCTGAAAAGGTGAATTTTGCTTTGTCCATGAGATAACCCTCCTTTCTCGAGCTACGGGATATTTAAAAATAGATGCGTTTTTCAATAATATTGTTTTCCAGCCTCACTCGACTTGTTACCGAAATGACGTGCTTCCGCTTTTTAAAAATATCCGCTATAGGCAACACCAGTAAAAACCGTTTTTCTAGTGAGACGCCCGATAACAGAGCTGGAATTTCCTCTTAGTTTAGTGGCCCGTGAGGTACAGCGGCATAACGTAACAAAATTCTCACTGGTTACGACCTCATTACCATCAAATGCGATGAAAGGTAAATGTTTGGGTAGGCATTCTGGGAAACCAAATTATCGGACCATTCTCCTTCGACGAGAACATCACTGGAGATATTTACATGGACTTCATGCCTCATGGGTTTAGTGCTTGCAAATCTATTGCAAGAAATGGGCAGTAGTTTTGAAGAGTGCTTCCACCACGATGATAGACACATCAAACATTTACGTTGAGATGTTTACCAAACAGATTAGAGGTAATTTGAGGCCTTAGCTCTAAGACTAATAGGACTATGCTTGAAAACATTTTGTTGCATTCAGCATCTTCCCCAATATATCTTTCGTACCTTTTCATTTGAATACAATAAAACCTGAATTCCAAACATTTATTTACACCCTGTATAAGAGGTCTATAATTTAGTGTAGTGACGTAATTCGTTGGCAGTATTGGGTGTTGTCCATAAAGGAAGGTGTTGGTCTTTTCTCGATCACACTGCGTGTCTTGCGCAACCATTTGCCATGGAGCGTTGGAATTTCTAAAGGCTTCAGCGTTTCCCGATGCGAATTTTCACATCAAAGCGTTCAGCGTATGAGCGTAATCGGTAATATTCGCCTTGGAAGATGCGCGTTCAATGTTAAAAGAAAGGGACGATTCCGTAGATTAGTGGTGCTTTTGAAAGCCTTACCCCCAACAGATTTGTAAAAATCTCGGCGCAAAGCTCAGTGGCGGGTTTAACGGTAAGCGGACTAAGCGGCCGCTTGGGGCCCCGTGATGCCATGGGGCCCCGAATTGAGCAGAATTAATTTTCTTCCATTAAAAATTCCTCTTTCCAAATAAAAAATGGAAGAGACTATGTAATAAAAACGAAAATAGCTGTTGATTTCCACTCATTCACGAGAAACACTAGGCCTATTAACCGGAGACATACTTGTTTTCTTGAAAATAACTCGAATACACTACGCCTGCGCCAACCAGGAGACCTCTGATTGGCTGCGAGACTGCGAGACTGCGAAAATCTTTGACACGCCAAAGATTTTCGCGAGGTTTGCAAGGCCTTGCGAGCAAAGCTTTGGCGCAAATTTCTGTAGTGTAAACGATCCGAGCGAAGCGACGTACCGCGCGTGCCAGCGTTACGTAGCTTGCGACGCGAAAAAAAAAGCCATGGTGTGGACGGACCTTAATAGTTTTAAAAGGAAAAAAATGACGAATATTTTCCCTTTCAGTATTATACCAAGAAGGGATTTATATAAGAAGACCTAAGTCGCGAGATTTTACGCTTCTACTCTTACGCCGGTGTCAGTGGACAATTAAGTCCCACCCCTTTCATGTCCGTCATTGCTCTGCGCTTTCCCATTGGATCCCATGGGGATAGGTCATACGGACGCGAATGATTCCGACTGGAGAAAAAGCAAACCTCGAGCAAAGAAAACAGAAAATGGAGGCTGCCTGCGGTGCTGAAACTTTACGACGGTTGCTTTTAATTGCAATGAATAAGTTAGCTTTTGAACATACATAACTTGATGGATTTTGAATGTGTCTCAACGTCAAAATCGTTCGTTCTGTAATTGTTTCTATATCGAATCAAGTGTACCTATGATTTCGTGAGTTCCAAAAACCAAACCAAGGCTTAACGAAAAGGTAAAAGAAATATATGGTGAAAAACATATAGCGTTTTTCTTTGCTGTAAAACGAGGTGCTCCGAGACGGCGGTGCGTCTTACAATGACCAAGTCGCTCACTCCCGGTTTCCTCCCGGATTTATCCCAACCGCTCCGAGTCTAGAGACGGAGCGCCTGAAGACGTCGCAAAAAAACGCTCTGAAAAAACTTTTGTCTTTCATTCGGAGCAACTACATTCGGTCCTCCGAGCTAGAGCGATGACGTTACACGTAAATTTGGAGCGCTCTCGGAGCGCTCTCAGGTGACCCAAAAAAGACGGTATAAGATAAAATATCAAGTCTCGGCTCCTTTTCCACCCCCCCTCCACCCATTAAAGGGTGATTGTCGACTATCACGCTCGCACCGGACGCTATTTTACGCCTTCTTATATAAATTCCATCTTAGAACTACTATTTAATTTTAATATCTTGAGTTTGGGGGCCCCAAAATGGTTACCGCTTGGGGCCTCCACTTGACTTGAGCCGCCACTGGCAAAGCTATCTCAGTACATGCTTATGATATCCTGTTTGGTTTTGCAGGAACTAGTAGTGTTGATGTAACAGATGGATAAATAATGTCACGTTTCCTGGAATGAATAGACTAATTATAGAAAACAACGTCTGGTGGGGTGCTCCACTAAAAGTGGGGCTCTAGCGTTGGAAACAGCGCTACAAGGGGCTCTTAGGAGTACCAAAAACCCCCGGTGTTCAATGATAATATTTCGCTTTACTCCCAATGAATATGATACATTTTCAATGTGAACCGAAACTAAGGAGCTTGCGCTCTTTCATATTACAAATTTCAATGATTCCGGTTTGCCTTTTTTTGAAGAATTTTCCGCACAATTATGCGAACTTTTATATACGGTTTTTTGAAACTTTGGTTGGTGAAAACCAGCATTTACTCTCCTTTCTCTAAATCCACCCAAGAGAAACGAAACCGGGGGAAGATTTTGTTTACGTAGCCATGGCAACAGATTTGCTATGACAACGGATTGTAGCAAGTAGAAAAGGGGGAGTAAAAATAAGTAAAACAAACTAACTGTAAGTTTTAAAGCCTGGGCGGGAGCACATTTTTTCTCCCTATATTTTTGGATGGAAATTTAGGAGAGCAAAAAAAAATAAAATAAAAAAGTTCACCGAAATTGGAATAAGCCACAATTTTTAGCTTTCATCTATAGTATTTAACTGTATTAATCAATAAATAAGTTGGTAAATCCTTACAGCCACATTCAAGTAGCCGACCGACCAATAAATAACTGCCATCCTTAAATGTCCCAAATCAAAACGTGAAAATAGGAATAAGTAAACTAGCGAATAATTTTAAAACGCCGAAAAGGACTTATGGGTATAGAAGTTCAAATTTTAGGCGTACTATTCATCTATAAATGTTTGATTACTGTCCTGAATGAGTGAATGGTCAAAATGTAATGTAATCTGGAACATCTATTACTCAACAGAATTATTTGCATAAAGATTGTGCTGAGAATCAAGCATTGATTGAAGAATCGATTGCTTAGTTAACTTTTACGTTGGAATGATTTTAATGAGTTACCTTTCATGCAATATCTTAAAATTAATGCAGTTGTGACGCAATAATGACGTGTAGTTATCAATAAAAATAAAGCATTTGAAGCTGAAGCACTAACTTTCATGACTCTCGGCCATGGTCTCCTGAAGTGGTACGGCTGCAGCACAAATAGTTAGAGCAATCATGAAGAAATTCATCTTTCTTCATTGAATTACGCTATGAAAATTATGGCTACTCCTTTGATAATATTTTTCTTTACGAATTTTTTTAATCTCTATTCCAATAATATTATTTTAATATATATTACATGAAATTTAAGGCGCAAAAGTGTTGTTAAACTTCAATTGCGTACTGCTCTCTTTCTTTACCAATATCGACTAAAGGGTATAGTAGAGCCGTTTATTTGTGACATTATCGGCATTTCTCCTCTGACTTATTAATTAAGTTTTTTTTACCTTTTGTTCATGCTATTGTCTACACTATGCTTGCGAACAAATGAATATATTTCCCTATTGCGTCCAATCAAATGGTTTTACGCGCTTGCTTAAACGGACAAGTTTTCATACTACTTCTGTGTGTGACGACGACTTTCACAGAGAGGTCTGTTTGTTTGTCTGTTTGTTTGTCCGTTCACAGTTCGCATATAAGAGCAAACGTATTTGCAATATCCGAACCGTGTTCGCAGTTCACAGAAAGCAATATTGGTTTCTATACCATTACCATCGTTATGGTTAAGAAGTACGTGGCGATTGGCTATGGTTACGAGAAGCGTCTAGCCTCCCAATGGCAGGGCTTCCACCAAAGGTTCAAACAATCGCGCATTTTCTTACTAATCACTGTGAATCAATCGCCTTACATATACCCTAAATTTCCTGAATTGTGAAAAAGATGTTCACTAGAAGTCAAACGTTAGAATAGCTATGTCTAAAATGATTTTAGGACTAACGTTTCTTAAAAGACTTATTTTGAATTAAGGTAATTACTAGCGATTAAATAATTTATTTAATTATTTAAGAAAAACATCTTATTTGGGTAGATAGCCCGCGGAGAGAATTATTTTGATTTCTTAACTTGTTTTAGTCACGCATCTACCGTTTGCACATTTAATCGTAAAGATGAGATATCCTTTTCAAAAATATTCTTTCAATTGTATAGTTAAAATTAAGATAAGACATTTCAAAAGCTTCGGATATACAGTAACTTTATTTTATTCCAAACAAAAACATTTGAGTCTGGCAACTGTATGGATATCTGAAAACAACCATCGATTGGTATTTCCGAGCAATAACAACATGTTTCAAGGGTCATCCTGTTGAATATTGTCTTAAAAACCATAGCTCTCACCTCTAAGGCTCTGAGAGACAACGGTCGTAACCAGTGAGAATTTTGTTACGTTATGCCGCTGTACCCCACGGGCCACTAAACTAAGAGAAAATTTCAGCTCTGTTATCGGGCGTCTCTCTAGGCAAAGGCAAACAGTTTTTAATAGTGTCGCCTCTAGCGGATATTTTTAAAAGCGGAAGCACGTCATTTCGGTAACAGGTCGAGTGAGGCTGGAAAACAATATTATTGAAAAACGCGTCTATTTTTAAATATCCCGTAGTTCGAGAATGGAGGGTTATCTCATGGAGAAAGCAATACTGAATGACCGATGGCTGCCCATAGAGCCCCATACTAAGCGACTAAACAACCAATAATAAGCTTACTTCACCTTTTCAGCCCCAAAATGGAGGGGTGCTAAGAAAAATACTGCGATATTTTGGTCTCGGGACTATTTGGTATCGTGATTATTTGGTCTCGTGATTATTTCGTTACCTAATTAGTGGCCACCTTTTCCAAAACAAAGGTCCCAATAATTCGTTGCCACCTTATCCAAAACAAAGGTCCAATTCGTTGTCACCTTTTCCAAAACAAAGGTCCAATTCGTTGCCACCTTTTCCAAAACAATGGTCCCAATAATTTGTTGCCACCTTTTTCAAAACAATGATCCCAATAATTCGTTGCCACAATTTCCAAAATATTCTTATATTAATTAGCTTCCACCTTATTCCAAAATATTCTCCTATTAATTAGCTGCCACCTTTTCCAAAATATTCTCCTAATAATTAGCTGATACCTTTTCCAGGTTATTCTCCTATTAATTAGCTGCCACCTTTTCCAGGTTATTCTCCTATTAATTAGCAGCCACCTTTTCCAAAATATTTCTATTATTGCTAATAAATTGTTCGTGCTAAGAGGCGGGCTTTTCATACTCATTATATAAATAAATTCTTACATCCAAACAAGGTTGGGTTGAGATAGGTTAGGTTTGGTTAAATTAGGTTAGGTTTGGTTAGTTTAGGATAGGTTAGGTTAGTTTAGGTTTGGTTTGAATGGGTTGGGTTAGGTTAGGATAGGTTGGATTGGGCTGGGTTGGGTTAAGTTATGTTTGGTTTGGTTTGGTAAGGGTAGGTTAGGTTAGGTTAGGTTTGGTTTGGTTTGGTTAGGTTGGGTAAGGTTAGGTTGGGCTAGTCTTGGTTTGGTTAGGTAAGGTTTGGTTTGGTTTTTTCGGTTAAAATTGACTGGCTTAAATATGATGAAGGGGTGATAATTTTTTAAAAACGAGACTTTCGTGTCCAGAGACCAATTTGTCCCAAGACCCAATTGTACCGGGACCAATTTGTCTCGAGACCAAAGTGTCCCGAGACCCATTTGCCCCAAGACCCAATTGTTCTGATACCAATTTGTGACGGGACCCATTTGTCCTAAAACCAAATCGGCGAGGCCAAATCGGCGAGACCCAAACAGCAAGACCAAATCGGTGAGACCAAATTGTCGCGTACCGTATTTATGGTATACGAATATTTTTAGCGTTGTCCTTGTGTCAAGTTAGCTGCGAAAGAACCTTTTCCAAACTAAAAAAGTAAAAATTGTTAATAACAGACCAAAATCATCACTATGAAAATATTATCTGGAAGCTTTAATGATTATGACTGTAGAAAGAGAAATTTCATCGAGTATGTGGTAAATTCATCTCAATTTATCTAAACAAGGCTCGGTTTTTTCCTTTGCCCTAATATATAAACTCAGAATTAAAATACGTAAGAAATTGGTATTTCAATTTGGTTTGTCAATTCGGGGTACCGGGAATTGAAAGGCGTTGACAAACGATCAGCCAAACATCCTTGGCTACAGCGCCAATATTGGGGCTGCATGAGCCTTTTTGGGGGCCGCGAGCCTACAATGCCCGCAGAAAGAAAACAACATCAGTCCGCCCCTGATGAGAACTGTCCGCCTGCAGCGTTACACTCGCTTCTATATCTTCGGAAGCACCAAGAAGTAGGCATTGACCTTCGGCACTACCGTGCTAACCCAACACCCATTTTCAAAACCAGTAACCATAAGCACCCAAAACCCTGCTATAGATTATTAGCTTCAAATCGACCTATCTTGTTTACCCGTTTAAATTTCCTTCCACGCATCATTCCACCGACGATAGGGGTAGGTGCACATTATAGGGGGTTAGTCTGGTTTCCTTAAAGATGCACTGACCCAAAACGCGGCAAAATTCGCCGTTTTTTGTCGGTAACTTGCCGAAAACTTTCGCGCTTTTTTGGTGGCTATAGCACGGAATAGTTTTCGACTTTTCCACAAATTTTTATGGAGAGGAAAGCGGTGGCCAATAGGAAGCGATGAATGCGTGACGTCATAGGCATAGTTTTGGTCAGGTTTTTTCCGACGCCATATATTTTAGGTTGAAGGCGTTTGTGTTGTCAAGTTAAATTTCTAACAAGTTGGAAAAACCAAAATATTACCTTTCCGAGTCAAGAGGTCTACTTTTACAAACTTATTGACCTAGATATGGAATTATTTCTCTTTTTTGAAGTAAAAATTTACGAACTATTCAAGCAGTATTCCAAGCATTGCGAATATACAGTAAAGCAGACGACATTTTACATCAAATAAGGATAAATCTTAGACACATGGAAATCAGTCAATGGGGAAAAGAACAGGAAATGAAGTGTTTAAATTTTGGAGAGATATTACCTTTAAGTGGTTGTAAAGGCCCAATTGTCTACGCTTCAGCTGTTTACCCGATATACTCATAGCTACATTCACAACTGGTTTGCAGTGTAAACACTATCGTCTTGTCTCACCTCAACAATGTTCTTAGTTTGCCATCATGCGTGTTAAGGTTAAATAACACCAAAGCTGAGCAGTAGGCAAGTGTCACTCCCCAAACAGTGGCGCGGGAAATTGGCGTGACGTCGGACTTGGCGCGGGGAATTGGCGTGAAATCTCATGATGTCAGACTTGATGCGGGCTGGTGGGGGAAAATGGCGTGAAACCTCATGATGGTGGACTTGGCGTGAACTGATAGGGGAAAATTGGCATGTAATCTCATGATGGCGTTTAATCTCATGTCGAACACTCGAGATAGGGTTATCTATTCCCGTTGGCTTATCTTATTTTTTGAAGGAAATAATAAATGCATGGTCTCAATGATAGGGATTGAATTATGACGTTTGAAACCCATGTCACGTGTTCAGAAAATTAGGCTTAAGTTAGGTGTCGACTTTCAACAACGTGGATGTAAACCCATGCCAAGTGTTAGGCCTTAGTCGATGTCATATTGACTTTCGACAACGTGGCTGTCATCGTCATGGTAAAACCCCGCCAAGTGTTAGGCTTAAGACGATGCCACATTGTCTTTCGACAACATGACCGTCAACGTCATGGTAAACCCCCGCCAAGTGTTAGGTTCAAGATCATGTGTCATATTGACTTTTGACGATATGCCTCGAACGTATAAAAGACGTGGTAGGTTTGAGGATATGGCATTTTACGAGTCTTCAAGCACTCATCGAAATGTAAGTATACTCTCTCCTTTAGTGTTATGGTTAAATTTAAGTTCGCGTCTTAATTCTGTGTGATTATTTAGGGATAATTCCAACGTTTTCGAGATTTCCTCAACTAAATCGGTCAGCGTAACAGCGGACTGCAATACTAGACTGGGAAATGACGGATGGTTCTACGGGGATTATATTAAGTGAGGACGAGTACAAGCAACTTTATGGGATGAGGGATACCGTAAATGAATTTTTTGAGAAGGATGACGCTCAACCTACCACGAGCTTTTTCGAAGGGTCGGTGGACAAGCGAATTCAACTTGTAACTTACCAGGATAGGAAAACGTTAAATATTCGTCAAGTAATCCCGGGTAAAGGAGCCAACTATGGAATTCACTACCCGACTAAGAATGGATTCGCTATAGGATCATACCTATGGGAGAACTTACTGGAAAAACACATTCAGGTGGTTACATTCCTTAGCGAATCAAAACGTGTAGAGAGCGCGATCAAGGAGATGGTTATACAGCAACTGACTGAGCTAATCAAGAATACCTGCAATGGATGTTTTATAGACCATCCATCGCAGATGCAACATGATTGCATAATGATGGAATGGAGTGAACGTGTGGATAATCATTATTCTAATGCCGTGTCAAATTTAAATATAGTTAGGATAGTTAGCATTTTTAATAATTCCTCTTTCTTAAGTTTTCAATTCTGTAAGCAAATGGTTTCTTAAAGCGAATGCAACTCAAAAAAATTCTTGTAAAATATTGTATTGACTCTAATTTAAATAATAAATATTGAAATTTAACATATTCTCATTATTCTAGGTATAAGCATATTTCCAATTTTTAATTAAAATTAATATTCAAATTTAATGGTTTATCTTTATTTGGGATATAGGCATATATAAATATTTTAGAACAATCATTGCAGAGATAGGAAACTGAAATGTAAATAACTGCAACGGGTGTAGGAAATGTTTTTTGGTTAGGAAACGCTTATTGATGAAGCGGAAACAACTAGATATGTTTTCGAAAACATGATAGGCGCGTGTAAATACATGAAAACCTCCAACTACGAGTAAATAGAAGGTCAATACCATCAATAATTTGAAATATAAACCCTGATAGAAGTCTTTCATGGTAAGCCAAGTAAACAGTTACAGTCGGCAATATTTGGGACAATAATCTATGTTCACGATAGGAGACTTGCGAAAAATCAACTAGATTGAAGTTTAAAATCCCGTCTCGAAGCATGGCGCTAATTGTCACGTGATTCAAGTGTGAAATCCCCTGATCTACGATAGTTGAACATCTTATCACGCCAAGAGTATAAAAGCTCCAGCGTGTACATCAGCTATTCATTTTATGTTCTGGACAACTTCCTGACTGTTCCCAAGTTTCTATTAGCCATTCTTTGCAGAAGGTAAGTGAAACTTTTACGGTTTAACACCGAAAATACTTGTAATTATCTTTGAGATTAAGATAGATTTTTTACTGTCTTTAAGACATAGTTATTTCCGACCCCAGATTAAGATAGATTTTTATTTTTACTGTCTTTAAGACATAGTTAATTCTGTCCCGAGATCAAGATAGATTTTTTTACTGTCTTTAAGAGAGAGTTAATTTTTAGAAGGTTTAAGTGCGATGTTTGCGAGCGCGAGTATGTTAGATCACGGGACCTTACGAGGCATAGAAGGGAAAAGCATGAGGGTGTTGTGTTTAAGTGCACGCATTGCCCAAAGAGTTCCACGAGACGCACCACTTTAACTTCCCACGTGGCCGGCAACCACTTAAAAGGTAGAAAGCGTGCTGTCTTCAACCTATCTAGCTCTAGTTCGGACTCTTATTCCTCCCCTAGCCCCGATTCTCCTACCCTTAAGGATTTAGGCATGGAAGAGTTAAATGCCCAGGAAGCCCGAGCTAGGCCCGAGCTTATCATGAGTAGGGGGAATCGTTTAACCCCTCCCGAGGCCAAGCGGTCAAAACTAACCCATTCCACTCCAAATCCTATTCTCCCAACTCCTCCCTCTGTTTTTGGCTCTCTTTCGGAAGTCGCCACCCACTCCTCTCCTGATTCAGTTCCCCCCACCTCTCCCCACGTTTTTGGTTCTCCTTTTGGCGACACCCTGTCGTCGGACCTTTCGTCCCAAAATCTAGATGAACTACCTGACGATTTGAATCGTGCACTGCATGAGTTTATGGAGCGGGAAGAGGATGACATCGAAGTCGTCACGCTAGACTACACTCCCCCTCCACCTAGGATCGCATGTTATAATTGCGACAAGTGGTTTAACAGACAAAACGAGACCGATATGCACATGCGCGAGCACGTCCTAGGTGTTGAAGAGTGCGCAGCAGATGGGACCAGTCAGGAGGGAGACTTTCCGGAGCTTTCGAGCCAGGAGGCCCGTGACCTTAACCTTTTCATGGAAGGGGAAGAGGAGGAGAACTTTCCGGAACTTTCGAGTCAAGAGGCGCGTGACATCCATGACTTCATGGATCAACAGGAGGGTGGAGGGCAACCACCGGAGGAGCCTGAACCTATCGTCGCCACGCCAGAAGATCCCCTTCACGATCAGCTAGAGGAGTTAGAGGTTCTAGGTAACGCTATTTTTTGTGCACGTTTCACACCTTTAGCGGTCGAGACTGATGTAGATCAGTACATAGGAAGGCATAGGCTAGCGATAGAAAATTATTTACGTGATAAATTGTCGAGGGATCGGGGTATTAAGTGGTATTTAACTGTCAGAGCTCGCTACACCCGTGAGTTAGCTAATACTGACGAGGAGGTGGAATGTTTGATCTATCACAGGACCCGAAACTTATCAGTTTTAACGCCTGACGTTATCCCTGAACAGATGGACTTAGGAATTTTGACCCTGAAACGATTAATGGAAGAGTATGAGGGGGCTGGTAGTGGGATTAGATAGAATCCAAATTTTCAGATTATTATTATAACGTACCTTCCGCTTCACGGAGGTACGTACTTTGCAACCCCTAAGAAACTTGCTATAAAAAAAGCTCTTATCAATGTGCAAAACACAGATAATAAGTGTTTCCTATGGTCAATTTTGGCTCAATTACACCCTAAAAATGAAAACCCCCGTCGCGTAACAAAGTATCTAGAGTACAGCGATGAAATAGACATGGCTGGCATTACATTCCCCGTGGAAGTAAATGCCGCAAAATTAGAAACATTTGAGCGTGTAAATAACCTTTCGCTTAATATATTCGGTTTTGAGAATGAGGTTTTCCCTCTTTACGAGAGTTCCAACAGAGTAGAGGAACCGCGACAAGTTGATCTGTTGCTATTAACCCAGGGCGAGAAGCACTTTTGTTTAATTTGCAGCATGACCCGACTTCTTGCAAGAACGTTCACCGCACACGCTCACAGGAACTATTACTGTCGCTATTGCCTACATCGTTTCTCCGGTGTGAACTCAGAGGCGAACTACAAGGACCACATCAAGGAGTGCAGCCTACATAAACCCCAGAAAATCGAGATGCCGGTGAAGGAACCCATTCTGGAATTCAAAAACGTTGCCTGGCAACAAAAGGTAGGCCAAAACTATTATTATTTATCAGAGGAAATAGGGGATAACGCTAAGATTAGATACATGAGAGAGGGAGAGATAGTTCGGTTATCATTATAGAGTGCATTATCACTGATAACATGTTTTGTTTATTCCCACAGGTTAAATACGTCATCTACGCTGACTTCGAGTCGATTCTTCGCAAAGTTCACCGATGTGACCCCGACAGTGAACTCTCTTCAACCACGAAAACTTCGCAGCATATCACCTGTGGGTTCAGCTATGTGATTGTTGGTCACGATGGTTCAGTGTCCAAACCGGTTACTTATCGTGGGGTAGATGCCACGGAAAAGTTTTTAGAAAACCTTTTACGTGAAGATGCAATTATTCAGGGTAAAATTAAAGTTAACACCCCCATGAATTTATCAAACTTAGATAAGACGCAGTTTGCCTCGGCCCAAGACTGTTACCTATGTAACGAACCTTTTACCGTAAATGATTGTAAAGTACGTGACTACGATCATACTACCGGAGCCTACAGGGGGGCAGCTCATAATTCGCGCAACCTGAACCTGAGGACCAGGAATTTCGTTCCGGTCTTTATGCACAATCTCTCTCGTTACGACGCCCATCTTATAATGGATAAGATTGGGCTGGTTAAAGATCATGAGATTAAGTGTATTCCGACAAATTCGGAAACTTATATTTCATTTTCTCTTGGTAATCTTAGGTTTTTAGACCCAATTAGGTTCATGCCTGCATCGCTGGAGACAGTCGTGGCAAATCTGGCTAGAGGAGGAGCCGATAAGTTTAAATGTTTAAAATCCGTGTTCAGCACCGAGGAAGTACCTCATCTACTGAGGAAACAGGTCTACCCGTACGACTACTTTGACTGCCAGACGAAATTCGACGAGACGGAGCTCCCACCCAAGGATGGCTTTTTCAACACCCTGACGGACGAGGAGATTAGCGATGCGGATTATTCCCAGGCTCAAACAGTTTGGGAGAAATTCCAAATCGCTAATCTGGGCGAGTATCATGACTTATATGTTACGACCGACGTTCTGCTCCTAGCGGAAGTTTTCAAGAGTTTCAGGACCATGTGTTTACGGACTTGAATATTACAAGTTAGATTGCGCGCATGCATATACAGGCCCCGGCTTTGCTTGGCAAAGTGCACTATGCATGACCCGAGGGAGATTGGAACTTTTATTAGACCCTGATATGCATTTTTTATTGAGAAGGGGATAAGAGGGGGTGTCTTATCAATTACGCATAGGTTGGCTATAGCTAATAATAAGGATCTTCCCGAAACATTCGATCCAGCAAAACGAGTTCCTACATTACCTACCTAGATTGTAAACTTTACGGCACTGTAATGTGTCACCATCTACCGATGAGAGGTTTTCGGTCGATTCAACCATGTCCGGATTTCACCCGTGAAATTATTTGAATCACCCAGACGATGATTCCCCAGGGGTATTATTCAGAGGTAGATCTTGAGTACCCGGAAAGTTTGCACGAATCACGTGTTATTAGCGTGGACGAGCTTTTCCCCGTTTTCGGTGGAACAATTTGCATAAGCTCAAATTAATTAAAGTTAGGATAGTCTCCCAAAGTTATTACCCTCGCTTTACAACAGGGAGANGATTAGTAAGAAAATGCGCGATTGTTGTGAACCTTTGGGGGAAGCCCCTGCCATTGGGAGGCTAGACGCTTCTCGTAACCATAGCCAATCGCCACGTACTTCTTAACCATAACGATGGTAATGGTATAGAAACCAATATTGCTTTCTGTGAACTGCGAACACGGTTCGGATATTGCAAATACGTTTGCTCTTATATGCGAACTGTGAACGGACAAACAAACAAACAAACAAACAGACCTCTCTGTGAAGTCGTCGTCACACACAGAAGTAGTATGAAAACTTGTCCGTTTAAGCAAGCGCGTAAAACCATTTGATTGGACGCAATAGGGAAATATATTCATTTGTTCGCAAGCATAGTGTAGACAATAGCATGAACAAAAGGTAAAAAAAACTTAATAATAAGTCAGAGGAGAAATGCCGATAATGTCACAAATAAACGGCTCTACTATACCCTTTAGTCGATATTGGTAAAGAAAGAGAGCAGTACGCAATTGAAGTTTAACAACACTTTTGCGCCTTAAATTTCATGTAATATATATTAAAATAATATTATTGGAATAGAGATTAAAAAAATTCGTAAAGAAAAAATATTATCAAAGGAGTAGCCATAATTTTCATAGCGTAATTCAATGAAGAAAGATGAATTTCTTCATGATTGCTCTAACTATTTGTGCTGCAGCCGTACCACTTCAGGAGACCATGGCCGAGAGTCATGAAAAGTTAGTGCTTCAGCTTCAAATGCTTTATTTTTATTGATAACTACACGTCATTATTGCGTCACAACTGCATTAATTTTAAGATATTGCATGAAAGGTAACTCATTAAAATCATTCCAACGTAAAAGTTAACTAAGCAATCGATTCTTCAATCAATGCTTGATTCTCAGCACAATCTTTATGCAAATAATTCTGTTGAGTAATAGATGTTCCAGATTACATTACATTTTGACCATTCACTCATTCAGGACAGTAATCAAACATTTATAGATGAATAGTACGCCTAAAATTTGAACTTCTATACCCATAAGTCCTTTTCGGCGTTTTAAAATTATTCGCTAGTTTACTTATTCCTATTTTCACGTTTTGATTTGGGACATTTAAGGATGGCAGTTATTTATTGGTCGGTCGGCTACTTGAATGTGGCTGTAAGGATTTACCAACTTATTTATTGATTAATACAGTTAAATACTATAGATGAAAGCTAAAAATTGTGGCTTATTCCAATTTCGGTGAACTTTTTTATTTTATTTTTTTTTGCTCTCCTAAATTTCCATCCAAAAATATAGGGAGAAAAAATGTGCTCCCGCCCAGGCTTTAAAACTTACAGTTAGTTTGTTTTACTTATTTTTACTCCCCCTTTTCTACTTGCTACAATCCGTTGTCATAGCAAATCTGTTGCCATGGCTACGTAAACAAAATCTTCCCCCGGTTTCGTTTCTCTTGGGTGGATTTAGAGAAAGGAGAGTAAATGCTGGTTTTCACCAACCAAAGTTTCAAAAAACCGTATATAAAAGTTCGCATAATTGTGCGGAAAATTCTTCAAAAAAGGCAAACCGGAATCATTGAAATTTGTAATATGAAAGAGCGCAAGCTCCTTAGTTTCGGTTCACATTGAAAATGTATCATATTCATTGGGAGTAAAGCGAAATATTATCATTGAACACCGGGGGTTTTGGTACTCCTAAGAGCCCCTTGTAGCGCTGTTTCCAACGCTAGAGCCCCACTTTTAGTGGAGCACCCCACCAGACGTTGTTTTCTATAATTAGTCTATTCATTCCAGGAAACGTGACATTATTTATCCATCTGTTACATCAACACTACTAGTTCCTGCAAAACCAAACAGGATATCATAAGCATGTACTGAGATAGCTTTGCCAGTGGCGGCTCAAGTCAAGTGGAGGCCCCAAGCGGTAACCATTTTGGGGCCCCCAAACTCAAGATATTAAAATTAAATAGTAGTTCTAAGATGGAATTTATATAAGAAGGCGTAAAATAGCGTCCGGTGCGCGCGTGATAGTCGACAATCACCCTTTAATGGGTGGAGGGGGGGTGGAAAAGGAGCCGAGACTAAATATTTTATCTTATACCGTCTTTTTTGGGTCACCTGAGAGCGCTCCGAGAGCGCTCCAAATTTACGTGTAACGTCATCGCTCTAGCTCGGAGGACCGAATGTAGTTGCTCCGAATGAAAGACAAAAGTTTTTTCAGAGCGTTTTTTTGCGACGTCTTCAGGCGCTCCGTCTCTAGACTCGGAGCGGTTGGGATAAATCCGGGAGGAAACCGGGAGTGAGCGACTTGGTCATTGTAAGACGCACCGCCGTCTCGGAGCACCTCGTTTTACAGCAAAGAAAAACGCTATATGTTTTTCACCATATATTTCTTTACCTTTTCGTTAAGCCTTGGTTTGGTTTTTGGAACTCACGAAATCATAGGTACACTTGATTCGATATAGAAACAATTACAGAACGAACGATTTTGACGTTGAGACACATTCAAAATCCATCAAGTTATGTATGTTCAAAAGCTAACTTATTCATTGCAATTAAAAGCAACCGTCGTAAAGTTTCAGCACCGCAGGCAGCCTCCATTTTCTGTTTTCTTTGCTCGAGGTTTGCTTTTTCTCCAGTCGGAATCATTCGCGTCCGTATGACCTATCCCCATGGGATCCAATGGGAAAGCGCAGAGCAATAACGGACATGAAAGGGGTGGGACTTAATTGTCCACTGACACCGGCGTAAGAGTAGAAGCGTAAAATCTCGCGACTTAGGTCTTCTTATATAAATCCCTTCTTGGTATAATACTGAAAGGGAAAATATTCGTCATTTTTTTCCTTTTAAAACTATTAAGGTCCGTCCACACCATGGCTTTTTTTTTCGCGTCGCAAGCTACGTAACGCTGGCACGCGCGGTACGTCGCTTCGCTCGGATCGTTTACACTACAGAAATTTGCGCCAAAGCTTTGCTCGCAAGGCCTTGCAAACCTCGCGAAAATCTTTGGCGTGTCAAAGATTTTCGCAGTCTCGCAGTCTCGCAGCCAATCAGAGGTCTCCTGGTTGGCGCAGGCGTAGTGTATTCGAGTTATTTTCAAGAAAACAAGTATGTCTCCGGTTAATAGGCCTAGTGTTTCTCGTGAATGAGTGGAAATCAACAGCTATTTTCGTTTTTATTACATAGTCTCTTCCATTTTTTATTTGGAAAAAGGAATTTTTAATGGAAGAAAATTAATTCTGCTCAATTCGGGGCCCCATGGCATCACAGGGCCCCAAGCGGCCGCTTAGTCCGCTTACCGTTAAACCCGCCACTGAGCTTTGCGCCGAGATTTTTACAAATCTGTGGGGGGTAAGGCTTTCAAAAGCACCACTAAACTACGGAATCGTCCCTATCTTTTAACATTGAACGCGCATCTTCCAAGGCGAATATTACCGATTACGCTCATACGCTGAACGCTTTGATGTGAAAATTCGCATCGGGAAACGCTGAAGCCTTTAGAAATTCCAACGCTCCATGGCAAATGGTTGCGCAAGACACGCAGTGTGATCGAGAAAAGACCAACACCTTCCTTTATGGACAACACCCAATACTGCCAACGAATTACGTCACTACACTAAATTATAGACCTCTTATACAGGGTGTAAATAAATGTTTGGAATTCAGGTTTTATTGTATTCAAATGAAAAGGTACGAAAGATATATTGGGGAAGATGCTGAATGCAACAAAATGTTTTCAAGCATAGTCCTATTAGTCTTAGAGCTAAGGCCTCAAATTACCTCTAATCTGTTTGGTAAACATCTCAACGTAAATGTTTGATGTGTCTATCATCGTGGTGGAAGCACTCTTCAAAACTACTGCCCATTTCTTGCAATAGATTTGCAAGCACTAAACCCATGAGGCATGAAGTCCATGTAAATATCTCCAGTGATGTTCTCGTCGAAGGAGAATGGTCCGATAATTTGGTTTCCCAGAATGCCTACCCAAACATTTACCTTTCATCGCATTTGATGGTAATGAGGTCGTAACCAGTGAGAATTTTGTTACGTTATGCCGCTGTACCTCACGGGCCACTAAACTAAGAGGAAATTCCAGCTCTGTTATCGGGCGTCTCACTAGAAAAACGGTTTTTACTGGTGTTGCCTATAGCGGATATTTTTAAAAAGCGGAAGCACGTCATTTCGGTAACAAGTCGAGTGAGGCTGGAAAACAATATTATTGAAAAACGCATCTATTTTTAAATATCCCGTAGCTCGAGAAAGGAGGGTTATCTCATGGACAAAGCAAAATTCACCTTTTCAGCCCTAAAATGGAGGGGGGGGGGGTTATGAAAAATACCGAGTCAAATCCCGGAAAAGCTAGCGCCATCTAGAAAAAATATGGCGTTAACTGCTTCCCTCTTTATAACGTTGATTCCCCTCCCGTATGCACCCCCCCCCCACTTTCCGGCTTGCTACTATATGCCGCTAGAAGGCCAATTAACAACTGTTTTTTAACTTTCTCTCTCTGCCATCGGTCCTTCATAGGGTTGTAAGTCGGAAAATTTTCCGCGGAAAAGTACCAAGCTATATTTTTCCGGAAAATGTTCCGTATTTTTCCGCTACCGGTTTCTCATTTAGAATGTTAATACTTTAAAATTTTTCAATTGCCTTTATTTTCAAAACATTCATTATTTTGTTTTCGGTGAATTCGGAGGGGAAAACATTGTCCAAGGGCACAGAGTCTAGTGACCCCTATTCTCTATAGGAAAAGCTCACTCAATGGCTATCGCTTGCATGCATAGGGTTACTGTTTGCTCTTATGACGGTATAAGGCGTTAGAGAGTCGAGACCTAAGTGAAACTAAAGAATAGTGATCGTCTGCGTCATTGTAAGGGAAACGAGGTGTTATGTTGTTAATGTTATTAAGTTTGTTAACCCTGTTTAAAGTCACAAATTATGGGAAAATCAACCACTAATATTTGGCTATCTACTAAAGATGGCAAAATAACTGGAGAATGTTTTAAATCTTTAAAAGTTTGATAAATTGACTCAAAGCTCACTTAATTGATAGTTTTATATTTTTCCGATTAGCGGAAAATTTTCCACTTCGCGGAAAGGTTTCCGGAAAATTTTCCGCGTTTTATTTTTCCGGAAAATTTACAACCGTAGTCCTTCAGTATTGCTATGTCCATGGCTATCTGGTATAGCTGTGCGTTGCTCTTAAGGGTTTTAGATGGTTAGTTTACTTTTTAAATGTAAAAGTTTATAATTGTTATTGATATTGAAAATATATATACACCCATTTTAGTTATAAAGTTAAACTAAAAAATTGAATCCCAACACTAGTTAACTGTTGGGTAAAAATGTAAACATCTGAGCACGCGAGCCCTCGCTATAAACAGTAGCAGAAGACAGAGTCAAAGTTCCCGGAATTAATCTATTTCAGGGTAGATGGCGCTGCGGTACGTGTAATGAGTTCCGGTTCAACCCCCTTTTCCCTTACTAACTCACATAGGAGCCCGTTTTTTTGAAGAGACGAGCCGATTGTATTGAGGTGAAATGTCCTCTTAGTTTAGTGGCCCTTGGCTGTACCGTACCATACCTGTGAAATGTAGCCTCGTCAGAAAACAGTACCATTCTCAAAAATAGTGGATAGGTTTCAATTAGTTCACGCATGGTAAGACAAATTTCTTGCTATCTTAGTTAATCCTCGTCCATTAAGGCATGTAAACGAACATTGCGGACAACCTTAACGTAGAAATTACATTGGTTACTCTGGTTTTCGGCTTCTGTACTGAAAGCGCTGACTTTTTAACATTTCAATAATAATAAAAAAAATAATGTCGCAAACAATATAAAAATTCAACTTAATTAAAGAAACTGGAATATCCCACTAAAATTTAACCGAAAAGTGCCCAAAAGAAAAATAACCGTTAAGCCTACAGTTGAGTTTAGTACTCCTCATTATCTCCAGGAGCCGCTACTATCGTGAACGACTTTGCGCTTGTCACTTGACATAAATAATAAGCTAATTTAGCTCAGATTTCATTGATAGTTGAAAACGAGGCTCCACCCTGCCTCTAATTTTACACGACTATATATACCGTTGGAAAAGGTAGGAATGGGTTAATGTTCTTCACTTTCTGGCTGTCTATGCGCTTTATCTTTAACTTTTGACACGTGACACCGCTGGATGTTTGGACCTCTAATGTTTTGACACGACAGTTCCAAACATTTACCATCCTGATTTTCAGGCTGAACGTTGCGGTATTGCCGATCCCATTATACAAGTGATACAATTGTAACAATAGGTTTGTTAAAAAGACACAAATACTGAAAAAAAGATAGCAATAATGGTGGGCCGATATTAAAAAACCCCTAACCTTATATTTTCGAATAAATTTGAAATGCAAAAATGTTCCTTTAGGAAGAACTTTTAAAGAGAAGATCCGAGTTGTCTATGGCACCGAGAAGAAAGGCCGTTTTTCGTTTTGCCGCTATTTAGAGCTGGAAAGCGATTGTTCCAAACCCATTAGGAAGGCTGGCTGGATTTGGTGTGACCTGATGAGTTTCGACATAAATAAACCTTTTGAATTTTCCCGCAAATTTTCAATTCCAAATTCACCCATAGTTCACATTAAATCTCCAATAGTCTGTCAAACGAAAAAAGAGCCCTGAGAAATTTGTCCAAATTGGTGTCGCCACCATCGACCCCATAGTAATTTATCAACTTGTTTTGTATTGTCAATAGTCGTCTGTAATATAGTCTGCTATAAACAGATTGGCTTAATCGCAATAGAACCAATTCATTTTGCAATATATATTTAATATGTTTATGTTTCATGGTTTTTTACGATCATCGAGTATTAAAGAATATAAAACAAAATTAACGACAAGACACCAGTTTTATCTTTGTTGAACTAGCTTTGCAATATATTTCAATGACATAAGTTAAAGTACTTGTCATAAATTGCAAAATGTATTAGATCTATTGCGATTAAGCCTATCTGTTTATAGCAGACTATATTACAGACGACTATTGACAAAACAAAACAAGTTGATAAAGTACTATGGGGTCGATGGTGGCGACACCAATTTGGACAAATTTCTCAGGGCTCTTCTTTCGTTTGACAGACTATAGGTGGTTTAATGTATATTATTTCAATCGAAATTATTTTTCTGCCACACCGGGAACCGATCCCGCGACCTCCTAATCCATACTAGACGCCAGTGAAGGCGCCAGTAGTTAAACCCTGTACTTTAAGAGAAAAGTAAACAACCACGCCCCCAAAATAAACAAGTGTCGTGTTAGCGAGCCCACCTCCCCGGGGTAGATATTTTTCCCGACTATAAAGTATGCACTTTATATGTAAAACAACAACACCGAGAGGATCTTAGTCGACTATCTATAATAACCTTTGCTCCTGCATGTTTATTTAAGCGACGTTCGAGATATATTTACTTCCTGAATTATGTAGCTTGTAAGATACGAGTCGAGTTAATTTTATTAGCCAATCAGTGATCAAAAAATGTCGTAGGTATTTGTACCACAATATCTTTACGTCTAAATATAATTACTTCAATTTCTTCTTCTTAACTATGTGATAAATAATACACAAATGTAATATTTTAGATTCATTTAAGAAAAATACGCATATAAGTTCAAATTTACTGTTAACATTATTCAACATGGGGGAGAAACCGCGCCGCAGCGCGCCGCTGGGGGTGAAATGGTTAAATACTACTACCCCGACTATAAAACCTTCACTCTTTCACCATTCTGACTCAGTATTCTTCAAATCTCTTAATTATGGAAGACTCGTTTTACGTCACTTTGCCCAGTAATGCGTCTATGGACGATTTCCCCGAGAACAACCAATCATCTTTTAAGGTGAAGTTGCCGCAACCTATTAAACTCTTATCAAACTGGAAGGTTGGTTTGGCTGAAGTGGTTTTACCACCAGTTTGGGATAATGTTACTCAGGGTTATGATAGATTTTTAACCATGGCACCCTCTATCGACGATGATGCTAATTGGTTTACTTACAAGTTAGAAATACCACCAGGTGATTATGAGTGCAAAAGAACGAAAAAAGGTCATACGGTTAAATATTCTTTACATAAAACTTTAATTGATATCCTGCGCGATCAAATAAAACCCAAATATAGAGATTTATTGCAAATGAAGGTGGATCGCCATCCGAATGTCGTTGGTCGAAAATCGGAAGAAAGGTTTCTTTTGATGAATATACACCCGGATGTGCAAGTAAGAATCCCGGAAGGACCTCTCTCTCTAGTGCTAGAGTTTCGAGAGAAAAATTTCGTCTCGGGTCGGTACGTTTCCCGTTTCCCCTTATCGCGTCACGCCAAAACTTTATCCATTTCTTACAAGGATAATTATATCGAAATAAGGTCCAGAAAAAAGGATTTCAAAGCCGTAAATCTACAAAGAACGGGAAGCGTAGACGATGAAGATGACAATCCGATTAATGCACCCAAAACTGTCGATGACGAGCTCAAAGCGATTGATATTAACGTAATACCAATTAGAAATAGAGGTCTTAGAGAAAAAGATGTAGCTCTTAACGATGCAAAAGGTGATCTACCTGATGATCATCCCTCTAATGATCAACCAGCTAAAGAGGGTGATACGTTTAAGGATGAATTACTTGACGATCAGCCTATGATGGATTCCAGCGACGACGATTTGCCAAATGATCAAGCCATCAAGCCAAAGATTAATCAATTGACGCATATCATACCCGCGGGTGTTTATCATGGTATTGAAGATATTTTAAGAGCTATGAAAAAAACCATTCCCGATGCTTATAGAGAAAAATTTCGATTTTTCGTTAATGAAGACCAAACCGTTACTATTTGGTGCGACAAAGGGTATAGCCTGGCTTTTCCCACTGGTTTTCCGGGTCTTGGTTTAATGTTAGGCTTCGCGAAGAGTCAACTCGGGGTTCAGCTGAAAGATCATACTACCGGAGAATACATTGCGGATTTAAACAGAGGTATCGAAGCCCTGTTCGTGTATACGAATATTATTCAATACCAATTTGTGGGTGACGTCGCTGCTCCTCTTTTACGAATCGTTGCTAGACCGGATAATGCTGACAAGAAAACGTTCATTCAAACGTTTACTAATATTGATTACTATCCGCTAAGACTTAACGAACTAGAAATTATCGAGGTAGAAATAAAAACCGACGCAAATTTACACGTACCATTTAAACTAGGTAAGACTATCCTCAAGCTACATTTCGTAAAAGATGGTTCAAAGGGATAGTTATCTACAGTATTACCTGCAGCAATCAGGTAGTGGAAGCTTTCCAGTATTTTCAGGACCTGTTTTCCAACGCGGGAGGGGTCTTGGAAATTTATTTCGCAAGCTAATTAAATTCATTACACCAATTGTAAAACCCGTGGCTAAGGCCGTCGGACGCGAGGCTTTAGGTATTGGTACCAGAATGTATACCGATATCCAGTCTGGAGAAGACCCGAAAAAGGCTTTTAAAAAGAATCTAAAACTAGCTGGAGGTAATCTTTTACATAAAGCTGGTGATCACGTAGCTAGTTCGCAGTTCGGTTCTGGTGCTCGTCGAAAAAGGAAAAGAAATTCACAAGGCGGAGCTAAAAAGAAAAGTAAACGCGTTAAGAAGAATCGCACTAAGAGAGATTTTCTACCATAATCAAAAACCATGGAGGTGAGAGAGGGGATGCGTAACGAGCTAGACATTTTTGAAATTCCAACGGAAAACAGCAATGTCATATCATCTACCGAAGTAACCTATCAACCGATTAGCGCGATTACAGACTCTGGACCGATAACCTTTTACGTTAAATCGAACGAAGAAGAGTATATGGATCTTGCCGAGACAAAGCTTAAAGTCAAAGCTAGAATTCTTCACGAAGACGGAACGGTACTCGAACCTAACGAGGTTAACGTTGGACCAGTCAATCTGTTTTTATTCTCCCTATTCAGTCAAATCGATGTTTTGGCTCAAAATACACCGACTCAAGCATCGAGCAACTGCGCTCAATACGGACCGCTTATTGAAACAGTTTTAAGCTGTTCCGAAGATGCTAAAAAATCTCAACTCGGTTTACAATGTTATTACAAAGACTCGCCAACTTCCCCGGACGAAATGTTTACTCAACAAAACAAAACAAATGAAAACGGAATGTTGAAAAGAGCCGCTAGAACAAAATTATCAAATCAAATTGAAATGATTGGGCATTTACCGGCAGATTTATTTCGTACGAATAAGTACATGCTTCCTGGAGTTGACCTTATGATTCGACTTTTCCGATCTCCTAAACATTTCCCTATTATTTCCAAAGTACCCAATAAGACGTACCATGTTGTTATTGATGAAGCTGTTCTCATAGCTAAATTGGTTAAGGTACGCCCTGAAATTCTTTTGGCTCACGCTAAAGTTTTAGAGCAATACCCAGCTCGATATCCGATTAAGCAAACGGTTATTAAACATTTCCCAATATCTAAAGGCGAAGTCGATTGCACTAGGGAAAATGTTTTCATTGGGAGAATGCCCGATCTTATGATAGTTTTCTTCGTACCCACGAACGCTTTCAACGGTACGTTAGATACCAATCCTTACCATCTCACTCATAATGATTTGAGACATATGTCGGTCGCTATTGGCTCGACAAATTTTCCAGACATTCCTTTCGAACCCAACTTTGACAAAAGACAATATACCAGAGAATATGCCTCACTGTTCGACGTGTTAGATATACTAGGTAAAAACAAAGGCAATTATATTTCTTACGAAGACTATGGTAACGGTTATACCATATTCGCGTACGATTTAACAGCTGCCGGCGATTGTCAAGGTGATTTTATCAACCCTCCTAAGCAGGGAAATCTTCGTCTTAGTATGAAGTTTGCTAAACCACTCAACACCAACACCACTTGCGTAATTTATGCTGTATTTAACAAAGAGCTCTACGTGACCAGAGACAGAAGCGTTATTTATCCACTTGATTAAAACACAGATGTCAGCATCTAATTAAGAAAATAGCGACTATAAATGGAAAAATATCTCGACCAACTCTTCATTAATCTTCAAGATGTTCGTCAGTCACAATCTTTCCAGCGATCTGGAGATCGTAGTAAGGAATATCGTCGATCCTTACGTTACCATTCGAAGACGAGACAACGACTCGGAAGTTTCGTTTCATCATTCTATTTGGAACGATCTTTGGAAGGTGCAACCCGAAATTGATTCTCACTTCGATGGGGAATCTGAAAGGTTTCACACTTGGATGAGTAAAGATAATATTCTGCTAGAGTGTCTCACCGTTGGAAAAGAAAAGCAGTTGGACCTTAGACAATACGTTCGCGGCGCGAATCATAACTATCACATTATGTACTCTTCCGCTCGCGGATTCTCCCTGAATCAAGAATCGTGGAAAAGTTTAAAGTCTTTGAAAAGTACCATCGATCGCGAAGTCAAAGTTTTACTCGACGCTAAGGATGTTATGAAAAGGATCGTTTTGGAAAAATTGACGAATATACTTTATTCAATTACCATCAAATGCGAAAACAGTTGTTGTCATCACAAGTTAGCTCACGATATTTCCTGCGGAGCCGATAATATCAACTGGTGTCAAGCGGTGGAACAGAATATCGAACAAGCGCTTCCGCGGATGAATTACGACGAGGTTTTGGTCGAATTTTACGAAGAAATGGATGGAACGAAATTAGAAGACGTGTACATCCTTTATAGCGATATTATTAATAATTTAACCAATTTGAAAAATATGATTGTGTACGGATAAATGTTCTGAATAAAGAAATATAAATTTCACCTGATTGAAAGTTATTTACTCATTTTCCACACCAATGTCGAGACTCGATGAGTTGGCGAAAGTTTATTACAATCTCTCTCACCCGGCTGGGTTAGGAAGTATAAAGAAATTACAAAATAGTGTTAAAGGAATTTCGAAAAAGGAGACTAGAAATTGGTTGTTAGCTCAGGATACCTACATAACTCACCGACCTAGAAAACTCAAATTCCCCAGAAATCAAGTCTATGTAACTTCTAAAGATGAACAATGGATGTGCGATCTTATGGATTTCAACCGGTTTAAGCGGTATAATAATAAAAAACGCTACGTATTAACTATCATCGACGTGTTATCGCGCTTCGCTTGGGCTATTCCTCTTCGAGATAAAAAACCGGAAAGTATAGTTAAAGCTTTCTCTAGTATTTTTAAATCTCGCAAACCTTCCAAACTCACTTTCGATCAAGGCGGAGAATTTGTAAATAAAAGGTTTGACAATTTTTTAAAGAAACACAACGTCAGTTCATTCGCTTTAGTAAATGATACAAAAGCGTCCTTAGTAGAGAGATTCAATGCTACACTGTCGTCAAAGATATACAAATACTTTACCAGAAGCGGGAAGTATGATTACGTTAAAGTTTTGCCAAACTTGGTTAAAAGTTACAATTCGAGCGTCCATTCGACAACTGGTTTTAAACCAAAAGATGTTAATATCAATAACGAGCATTTAGTTTGGTTTAGATTATACGGAGATAAGAAGAAGGGAAAGAAACCCGCTCTCAAACCAGGCATGATAGTTAAATTAGCAACTTCGAAAACTAGATTCGAAAAGGGAGGAACTGCCAACTGGACCAAAGAGAATTTCATCATAGATAAAGTCCTGCATCGGAGTCCTCCAGCCTACAACGTTAAAGATGGTCAAGGTGTATCAATCAGAGGCGCTTTTTACGAACCACAATTATTACAAGTGAGGCCTATGAATACGCAACAACTCTCCGAAGTCTTGCACTGCGATCCTCGAACTTCACCATTTTTTATCGGTGTTTTCCTTCGGACAAGCTACCACCACCCCCTCTAGAGAAAAATGTTTATCTTTTCGTCGTTAATACTTCACCTTCTTATATCGCCGATGGACACTGGGTTGCTTTCTTCATCAACCGAGAAAGAGCGGAATTCTTTTGCTCCTTTGGAAGGAATCCTACCCATTACGGATTTGATTTGACCCCCTACGCTTCAGAATGGATCTACAACGATTGTGTAATTCAGCCTATCGATAGCGATTTTTGCGGTTTGCATACTTTAATGTACTGTTTCGCCAAATGCGAGGGTTACAGTATGAAAGAAATAATCCAATGCTTTATAAGAAAAACCTTTATTATAACGATAGCATATCATTGTTAAATTTGTGTACACATTTGTTAAATCACGAGTTTCGATATTGTAATGAATAAAATCAAAATTCTAGCCATTTGTTGGGTTTTTTTCCTTTCTCTCGCCTTAATTCATACGGGGATCTCTTGACAGTCCTTGGTGTTTTTATCTCTTTTAGAACAGGAGACGATTTTGCTGCTTCTAGAGATGGATTTGAAAGCTTAATTTTCTTTTTCTTCATCTTTTGAGAACGTCGAACTTGATAATTACTTCCAATGGTCTTTTTAACTAACACAATTTTTTTTTCGAGGTTTCGTTTTGACAATTACTGGAACCGGTGGTTCGTACGATTGTCCGGTATATTGGTGAGATTTTAGATACTTGATGA
>JAEQBA010001989.1:0-11348 GCA_019434445.1 Phalangium opilio
TTTAGTGCAAAAATCATAAGTAACATAATAAAAATAAGTGAGACGATACCAAAGTTGACGACATTTTGCTTAATATCTCGGCCCTTGTTTGTCGTAGCTCAATATTTTTAGTATGGTTAGATGGGGGACAATTTGGACTATAACATATCCTAAGGACATCCCCGTATCTCTAGTAGAGGACACCAGTTATGGGCCTGCAAAATATAGTCTAATGCATTTCCTATGGAGGGGTTTGTTTGTTTACGATTAATTTAATTACTCGACTACTGTTTGTCGTAGCTCAATGTTTTAGTAGGTTAGATGGTGGACAAATTGGACTATAACATACTCAAAGGACATCCCCGTATCTCCAGTAGAAACAGAGTACGAGCCTGCAAAATATAGTCTAATGCATTTTCTATGGAGGGGTTGTTTGTTCACGTATTGCTTATTACTTGACCCTGTTCTTTCGATTAAAATAATAAATATCTTTAGTGTAGGGTTATCGCATCCGCCTCACTCTCGGAAGGCCACAGGTCGAAACACACGAAGTTTTTTTCTTGGAACATGCAAAGACCTTTATAATTATCCGAACATTTGTGTCAAGGTCACATTATTTACATCCCGTATCTCTGGTAGAACCAGAGTTACGAGCCCAGAATTTAGTCAATGTATTTCCTATGGAGGGGTTTGTTTGTATACGATTAGCTAATTTCTCGACTACTGTTTGTCGTAGCCCTATTCTTAGTATGGCTAGATGAAGGACAAATTGGTCTATAACATACTCAAAGGACATCCCGTATCTCAGTAGAAACAGAGTTACGAGCCTGCAAAGTATATTTTCAAAAATCAAAAGTAACCTTCTAACAATAAGTGAGACAAAAAGTACGTTGACGACGATATTGAGGTAGCCTCAAGTTTAAAGTATCCTTGTATGGGGAGCAAAGAGTACTATAACATATCCAAAGGAGATCCCAGTATCTCTTGTAGAACAAGAGTAATTATGAGCCTCCAAAGTTTAGGGCAAAAATCATAAGTAACATAATAAAAATAAGTGAGACGATACCAAACTTGACGAACATTTTGCTAAAATCTCGGCTCCTGTTGTCATAGCTCAATGTTTTTAGTATGGTAGATGGCGGACAATTTGGACTATATCATATCCTAAGGACATCCCCGTATCTCTAGTAGACACAGAGTTATGGGCCTGCAAAGTATAGTCTAATGCATTTCCTATGGACGGCATGTTTGTTTACGTTTAGCTTAATTACTCGGCCCCTGTTGGTCGTAGCTCAATGTTTTTAGTATGGTTAGATGGGGGACAAATTGGACTATAACATACTCAAAGGACATCCCCGTATCTTTAGTAGAAACAGAGTTATGAGCCTGCAAATTATAGTCTAACTCATTTCCTATGGAGGAGGGTTTGTTTCATTACGTTTTGCTTAAGTACTCGGCCCCTGTTTATCGTAGTTCAAAGTTTTTAAAATGGTTAGATGAAGGACAAATTGGACTATAACATATCCTAAGGACATCCCGGTATCTCTAGTAGACACAGAGTTATGGGCCTGCAAAGTATAGTCTAATGCATTTTCTATGGAGGGGTTTGTTTGTTCACGTATTGCTTAATTACTTGACCCTGTTCTTTCGATTAAAAATAATAACATATCTTTAGTGTAGCGGTTATCGCATCCGCCTCACTCCCGGAAGGCCACAGGTTCGAAACCGCGAAGTTTTTTTTTTTTGCTTGGAACATGCAAAGACCTTTATAATTATCCGAACATTTGTGTCAAGGTCACATTATTTACATCCCCGTATCTCTGGTAGAACCAGAGTTACGAGCCTCCAGAATTTAGTCTAATGTATTTCCTATGGAGGGGTTTGTTTGTATACGATTAGCTTAATTACTCGACTACTGTTTGTCGTAGCCCTAATTCTTAGTATGGCTAGATGAAGGACAAATTGGTCTATAACATACTCAAAGGACATCCCCGTATCTCCAGTAGAAACAGAGTTACGAGCCTGCAAAGTATATTTTCAAAAATCAAAAGTAACCTTCTAACAATAAGTGAGACAAAAGTACGTTGACGACGATATGAGGTAGCCTCAAGTTTAAAGTATCCTTGTATGGGGAGCAAAGAGTACTATAACATATCCAAAGGAGATCCCAGTATCTCTTGTAGAACAAGAGTTATGAGCCTCCAAAGTTTAGTGCAAAAAATCATAAGTAACATAATAAAAATAAGTGAGACGATACCAAAGTTGACGAACATTTTGCTTAATATCTCGGCCCCTGTTTGTCGTACCTCAATGTTTTTAGTATGGTTAGATGGGGGACAAATTGGACTAAAACATACTCAAAGGACATCCCCGTATCTCCAGTAGAAACAGAGTTACGAGCCTGCAAAGTATAGTCTAATGCATTTCCTATGGAGGGGTTGTTTTTTTACGTTTAACTTAATTACTCGGCCCCTGTTTGTCGTAGCCCAAAGTTTTTAGTATGGTTAGATGGGGGACAATTTGGACTATAACTTATCCTAAGGACATCCCCGTATCTCCAGTAGAAACAGAGTTACGAGCCTGCAAAGTATAGTCTAACTCATTTCCTATGGAGGGGGTTTGTTTCTTTACGTTTTGCTTAAGTACTCGGCCCCTGTTTGTCGTAACCCAAAGTTTTTAGTATGGTTAGATGGGGGACAAATTGGACTATAACATACTCAAGGCGTCCCCGTATCTCCAGTGGAAACAGAGTTACGAGCCTGCAAATTATAGTCTAATGCATTTTCTATGGAGGGGTTTGTTTGTTCACGTATTGCTTAATTACTTGACCCTGTTCTTTCGATTAAATATAATAACCATATCTTTAGTGTAGCGGTTATCGCATCCGCCTCACTCCCGGAAGGCCACAGGTTCGAAACCGCGAAGTTTTTTTTTTTTTTTGCTTGGAACATGCAAAGACCTTTATAATTATCCGAACATTTGTGTCAAGGTCACATTATTAACTCCCCGTATCTCTGGTAGAACCAGAGTTACGAGCCCCAGAATTTAGTCTAATGTATTTCCTATGGAGGGGTTTGTTTGTTTACGATTAGCTTAATTACTCGACTACTGTTTGTCGTAGCCCTAATTCTTAGTATGGCTAGATGTGGACAAATTGGTCTATAACATACTCAAAGGACATCCCCGTATCTCCAGTAGAAACAGAGTTACGAGCCTGCAAAGTATAGTCTAATGCATTTTCTATGGAGGGGTTTGTTTGTTCACGTATTGCTTAATTACTTGACCCTGTTCCTTCGATTAAAAATAATAACATGTCTTTGGTGTAGCGGTTATCGCATCCGCCTCACTCCCGGAAGGCCACAGGTTCGAAACCGCGAAGTTTTTTTTTTTTGCTTGGAACATGCAAAGACCTTTATAATTATCCGAACATTTGTGTCAAGGTCACATTATTTACATCCCCGTATCTCTGGTTGAACCAGAGTTACGAGCCTCCAGAATTTAGTCTAATGTATTTCCTATGGAGGGGTTTGTTTGTTTACGATTAGCTTAATTACTCGACTACTGTTTGTCGTAGCCCTAATTCTTAATATGGCTAGATGGGGGACAAATTGGTCTATAACATACTCGAAGGACATCCCCGTATCTCCAGTAGAAACAGAGTTACGAGCCTGCAAAGTATAGTCTAATGCATTTTCTATGGAGGGGTTTGTTTGTTCACGTATTGCTTAATTACTTGACCCTGTTCCTTCGATTAAAAATAATAACAAATCTTTAGTGTAGCGGTTATCGCATCCGCCTCACTCCCGGAAGGCCACAGGTTCGAAACCGCGAAGTTTTTATTTTTTTGCTTGGAACATGCAAAGACCTTTATAATTATCCGAACATTTGCGTCAAGGTCACATTATTTACATCCCCGTATCTCTGGTAGAACCAGAGTTACGAGCCTCCAGAATTTAGTCTAATGTATTTCCTATGGAGGGGTTTGTTTGTTTACGATTAGCTTAATTACTCGACTACTGTTTGTCGTAGCCCTAATTCTTAGTATGGCTAGATGGGAGACAAATTGGTCTATAACATACTCAAAGGACATCCCCGTATCTCCAGTAGAAACAGAGTTACGAGCCTGCAAAGTTTTTTTCTAAAATCAAAAGTAACCTTCTAACAATAAGTGAGACAAAAAATAAGTTGACGACGATATTGAGGTAGCCTCAAGTTTAAAGTATCCTTGTATGGGGAGCAAAGAGTACTATAACATATCCAAAGGAGATCCCAGTATCTCTTGTAGAACAAGAGTTATGAGCCTCCAAAGTTTAGTGCAAAAATCATAAGTAACATAATAAAATAAGTGAGACGATACCAAAGTTGACGAACATTTTGCTTAATATCTCGGCCCCTGTTTGTCGTAGCTCAATGTTTTTAGTATGGTTAGATGGGGGACAATTTGGACTATAACATATCCTAGGGACATCCCCGTATCTCTAGTAGACACAGAGTTATGGGCCTGCAAAGTATAGTCTAATGCATTTCCTATGGACGGCATGTTTGTTTACGTTTAGCTTAATTACTCGGCCCCTGTTGGTCGTAGCTCAATGTTTTTAGTATGGTTAGATGGGGGACAAATTGGACTATAACATACTCAAAGGACATCCCCGTATCTCCAGTAGAAACAGAGTTACGAGCCTGCAAAGTATAGTCTAATGCATTTCCTATGGAGGGGGTTTGTTTCGTTACGTTTTGCTTAATTACTTGACCCTGTTCTTTCGATTAAAAATAATAACATATCTTTAGTGTAGCGGTTATCGCATCCGCCTCACTCCCGGAAGGCCACAGGTTCGAAACCGCGAAGTTTTTTTTTATAATTATCCGAACATTTGTGTCAAGGTCACATTATTTAGATCCCCGTATCTCTGGTAGAACCAGAGTTACGAGCCTCCAGAATTTAGTCTAATGTATTTCCTATGGAGGGGTTTGTTTGTTTACGATTAGCTTAATTACTCGACTACTGTTTGTCGTAGCTCAATGTTTTTAGTATGGTTAGATGGGGGACAAATTGGACTATATCATACTCAAAGGACATCCCCGTATCTCCAGTAGAAACAGAGTTACGAGCCTGCAAATTATAGTCTAACTCATTTCCTATGGAGGGGGTTTGTTTCTTTACGTTTTGCTTAAGTACTCGGCCCCTGTTTGTCGTAACCCAAATATTTTAGTATGGTTAGATGGGGGACAAATTGGACTATAACATACTCAAAGGACGTCCCCGTATCTCCAGTGGAAACAGAGTTACGAGCCTGCAAATTATAGTCTAATGCATTTTCTATGGAGGGGTTTGTTTGTTCACGTATTGCTTAATTACTTGACCCTGTTCTTTCGATTAAAAATAATAACATATCTTTAGTGTAGCGGTTATCGCATCCGCCTCACTCCCGGAAGGCCACAGGTTCGAAACCGCGAAGTTTTTTTTTTTTTTTGCTTGGAACATGCAAAGACCTTTATAATTATCCGAACATTTGTGTCAAGGTCACATTATTAACATCCCCGTATCTCTGGTAGAACCAGAGTTACGAGCCTCCAGAATTTAGTCTAATGTATTTCCTATGGAGGGGTTTGTTTGTTTACGATTAGCTTAATTACTCGACTACTGTTTGTCGTAGCCCTAATTCTTAGTACGGCTAGATGTTGGACAAATTGGTCTATAACATACTCAAAGGACATCCCCGTATCTCCAGTAGAAACAGAGTTACGAGCCTGCAAAGTATAGTCTAATGCATTTTCTATGGAGGGGTTTGTTTGTTCACGTATTGCTTAATTACTTGACCCTGTTCCTTCGATTAAAAATAATAACATGTCTTTGGTGTAGCGGTTATCGCATCCGCCTCACTCCCGGAAGGCCACAGGTTCGAAACCGCGAAGTTTTTTTTTTTTGCTTGGAACATGCAAAGACTTTTATAATTATCCGAACATTTGTGTCAAGGTCACATTATTTACATCCCCGTATCTCTGGTAGAACCAGAGTTACGAGCCTGCAAAATTTAATTTCTGAGCTTCCGTGGCTCAAAGGTTAGCGCGTTCGGCTGTTAACCAATAGGTGTGTGGTTCGAGCCCATCCGGGAGCGGTGTTGTGACGTCTCAGATGTAACGTAAAATGTCAGAGTTTTTCCAAAACACCTGACGAACATTTAACTTTTGGGCTTCCGTGGCGCAATGGTTAGCGCGTTCGGCTGTTAACCAATGGGTTGGTGGTTCGAGCCCATCCGGGAGCGGTGTTGTGAGGTCTCAGATGTAACGTAAAATGTCAGAGTTTTTCCACAATACCTGACGAACATTTAATTTTTGGGCTTCCGTGGCGCAATGATTAGCGCGTTCAGCTGTTAATCGAAAGGTTGAAGGTTCGAGCCCACCCGGGAGAGGTGTTGTGGGGTCTCAGATGTAGCGTAAAAAGTCAAAACTTTTCCACAATACGTGACAACCATTTAATTTCTGAGCTTCCGTGGCTCAATGGTTAGCGCGTTCGGCTGTTAACCAATAGGTTGGTGGTTCGAGCCCATCCGGGAGCGGTGTTGTGAGGTGTCAGATGTGACGTAAAAAGTCAAGGTTTTTACACAATACCTGACGAGCATTTAACTTTGGGCTTCCGTGGCTCAATGGTTAGCGCGTTCGGCTGTTAACCAATAGGTTGGTGGTTCGAGCCCATCCGGGAGCGGTGTTGTGAGGTCTCAGATGTAACGTAAAATGTCAGAGTTTTTCCACAATACCTGACGAACATTTAATTTTTGGGTTTCCGTGACGCAATGATTAGCGCGTTCAGCTGTTAATCGAAAGGTTGAAGGTTCGAGCCCACCCGGGAGAGGTGTTGTGGGGTCTCAGATGTAGCGTAAAAAGTCAAAACTTTTCCACAATACGTGACAACCATTTAATTTCTGAGCTTCCGTGGCTCAATGGTTAGCGCGTTCGGCTGTTAACCAATAGGTTGGTGGTTCGAGCCCATCCGGGAGCGGTATTGTGACGTCTCAGATGTGACGTTAAAAGTCAAGGTTTTTCCAAAATACCTGACGACCATTTAATTTTTGGGCTTCCGTGGCGCAATGGTTAGCGCGTTCGGCTGTTAACCAATAGGTTGGTGGTTCGGCCCCTGTTTGTCGTAGAGCCGAGATATTAAGCAAAATGTTCGTCAACTTTGGTATCGTCTCACTTATTTTTATTATGTTACTTATGATTTTTGCACTAAACTTTGGAGGCTCATAACTCTTGTTCTACAAGAGATACTGGGATCTCCTTTGGATATGTTATAGTACTCTTTGCTCCCCATACAAGGATACTTTAAACTTGAGGCTACCGCAATATCGTCGTCAACTTATTTTTTGTCTCACTTATTGTTAGAAGGTTACTTTTGATTTTTGAAAATAAATTTTGCAGGCTCGTAACTCTGTTTCTACTGGAGATACGGGGATGTCCTTTGAGTATGTTATAGACCAATTTGTCCTTCATCTAGCCATACCAAGAATTAGGGCTACGACAAACAGTAGTCGAGTAATTAAGCTAATCGTAAACAAACAAACCCCCTCCATAGGAAATACATTAGACTAAATTCTGGAGGCTCGTAACTCTGGTTCTACCAGAGATACGGGGATGTAAATAATGTGACCTTGACACAAATGTTCGGATAATTATAAAAAAAAACTTCGCGGTTTCGAACCTGTGGCCTTCCGGGAGTGAGGCGGATGCGATAACCGCTACACTAAAGATATGTTATTATTTTTAATCGAAAGAACAGGGTCAAGTAATTAAGCAATACGTGAAAAAACAAACCCCTCCATAGAAAATGCATTAGACTATACTTTGCAGGCTCCTAACTCTGTTTCTACTGGAGATACGGGGATGTCCTTTGAGTATGTTATAGTCCAATTTGTCCCCCATCTAACCATACTAAAAATATTGAGCTACGACCAACAGGGGCCGAGTAATTAAGCTAAACGTAAACAAACAACCCGTCCATAGGAAATGCAGTAGACTATATTTTGCAGGCCCATAACTCTGTGTCTACTAGAGATACGGGGATGTCCTTAGGATATGTTATAGTCCAAATTGTCCCCCATCTAACCATACTAAAAACATTGAGCTACGACAAACATTGGCCGAGATATTAAGCAAAATGTTCGTCAACTTTGGTATCGTCTCACTTATTTTTATTATGTTACTTATGATTTTTGCACTAAACTTTGGAGGCTCATAACTCTTGTTCTACAAGAGATACTGGGATCTCCTTTGGATATGTTATAGTACTCTTTGCTCCCCATACAAGGATACTTTAAACTTGAGGCTACCTCAATATCGTCGTCAACTTATTTTTTGTCTCACTTATTGTTAGAAGGTTACTTTTGATTTTTGAAAATAAATTTTGCAGGCTCGTAACTCTGTTTCTACTGGAGATACGGGGATGTCCTTTGAGTATGTTATAGACCAATTTGTCCTTCATCTAGCCATACCAAGAATTAGGGCTACGACAAACAGTAGTCGAGTAATTAAGCTAATCGTAAACAAACAAACCCCTCCATAGGAAATACATTAGACTAAATTCTGGAGGCTCGTAACTCTGGTTCTACCAGAGATACGGGGATGTAAATAATGTGACCTTGACACAAATGTTCGGATAATTATAAAAAAAAACTTCGCGGTTTCGAACCTGTGGCCTTCCGGGAGTGAGGCGGATGCGATAACCGCTACACTAAAGATATGTTATTATTTTAATCGAAAGAACGAGGTCAAGTAATTAAGCAATACGTGAAAAAACAAACCCCTCCATAGAAAATGCATTAGACTATACTTTGCAGGCTCCTAACTCTGTTTCTACTGGAGATACGGGGATGTCCTTTGAGTATGTTATAGTCCAATTTGTCCCCCATCTAACCATACTAAAAACATTGAGCTACGACAAACAGTAGTCGAGTAATTAAGCTAATCGTAAACAAACAAACCCCTCCATAGGAAATGCATTAGACTATACTTTGCAGGCCCATAACTCTGTGTCTACTAAAGATAAGGGGATGTCCTTAGGATATGCTATAGTCCAAATTGTCCCCCATCTAACCATACTAAAAATATTGAGCTACGACAAACAAGGGCCGAGATATTAAGCAAAATGTTCGTCAACTTTGGTATCGTCTCACTCATTTTTATTATGTTACTTATGATTTTTGCACTAAACTTTGGAGGCTCATAACTCTTGTTCTACAAGAGATACTGGGATCTCCTTTGGATATGTTATAGTACTCTTTGCTCCCCATACAAGGATACTTTAAACTTGAGGCTACCTCAATATCGTCGTCAACTTATTTTTTGTCTCACTTATTGTTAGAAGGTTACTTTTGATTTTTGAAAATAAACTTTGCAGGCTCGTAACTCTGGTTCTACCAGAGATACGGGGATGTAAATAATGTGACCTTGACACAAATGTTCGGATAATTAAAAAGGTCTTTGCATGTTCCAAGCAAAAAAAAAACTTCGCGGTTTCGAACCTGTGGCCTTCCGAGAGTGAGGCGGATGCGATAACCGCTACACTAAAGATATGTTATTATTTTTAATCGAAAGAACAGGGTCAAGTAATTAAGCAATACGTGAACAAACAAACCCCTCCATAGAAAATGCATTAGACTATACTTTGCAGGCTCGTAACTCTGTTTCTACTGGAGATACGGGGATGTCCTTTGAGTATGTTATAGTCCAATTTGACCCCCATCTAACCATACTAAAAACATTGAGCTACGACAAACAGCAGTCGAGTAATTAAGCTAATCGTAAACAAACAAACCCCTCCATAGGAAATGCATTAGACTATACTTTGCAGGCCCATAACTCTGTGTCTACTAGAGATACGGGGATGTCCTTAGGATATGTTATAGTCCAAATTGTCCCCCATCTAACCATACTAAAAACTTTGGGCTACGACAAACAGGGGCCGAGTACTTAAGCAAAACGTAACGAAACAAACCCCCTCCATAGGAAATGCATTAGACTATACTTTGCAGGCTCGTAAATCTGTTTCTACTGGAGATACGGGGATGTCCTTTGAGTATGTTATAGTCCAATTTGTCCCCCATCTAACCATACTAAAAACATTGAGCTACGACAAACAGGGGCCGAGTAATTAAGCTAAACGTAAACAAACAACCCGTCCATAGCAAATGCATTAGACTATACTTTGCAGGCCCATAACTCTGTGTCTACTAGAGATACGGGGATGTCCTTAGGATATGTTATAGTCCAAATTGTCCCCCATCTAACCATACTAAAAACATTGAGCTAGGACAAACAGGGTCCGAGATATTAAGCAAAATGTTCGTCAACTTTTGTATCGTCTCACTTATTTTTATTATGTTACTTATGATTTTTGCACTAAACTTTGGAGGCTCATAACTCTTGTTCTACAAGAGATACTGGGATCTCCTTTGGATATGTTATAGTACTCTTTGCTCCCCATACAAGGATACTTTAAACTTGAGGCTACCTCAATATCGTCGTCAACTTATTTTTTGTCTCACTTATTGTTAGAAGGTTACTTTTGATTTTTGAAAATAAACTTTGCAGGCTCGTAACTCTGGTTCTACCAGAGATACGGGGATGTAAATAATGTGACCTTGACACAAATGTTCGGATAATTATAAAGGTCTTTGCATGTTCCAAGCAAAAAAAAAACTTCGCGGTTTCGAACCTGTGGCCTTCCGGGAGTGAGGCGGATGCGATAACCGCTACACTAAAGATATGTTATTATTTTTAATCGAAAGAACAGGGTCAAGTATTATGCAATACGTGAATAAACAAACCCCTCCATAGAAAATGCATTAGACTATACATTGCAAGCCCATAACTCTGTGTCTACTAGAGATACCGGGATGTCCTTAGGATATGTTATGTCCAATTTGTCCTTCATCTAACCATACTAAAAACTTTGGGCTACGACAAACAGGGGCCGAGTACTTAAGCAAAACGTAAAGAAACAAACCCCCTCCATAGGAAATGAGTTAGACTATACTTTGCAGGCTCGTAACTCTGTTTCCACTGGAGATACGGGGATGTCCTTTGAGTATGTTATAGTCCAATTTGTCCCCCATCTAACCATACTAAAAACATTGAGCTACGACAAACAGGGGCCGAGTAATTAAGCCAAACGTAAACAAACAACCCGTCCTTAGGAAATGCATTAGACTATACTTTGCAGGCCCATAACTCTGTGTCTACTAGAGATACGGGGATGTACTTAGGATATGTTATAGTCCAAATTGTCCCCCATCTAACCATACTAAAAACATTGAGCTACGACAAACAAGGGCCGAGATATTAAGCAAAATGTTCGTCATTTTTGGTATCGTCTC
>JAEQBA010001990.1:0-35180 GCA_019434445.1 Phalangium opilio
TGAATTGAATGTTGAAGTCGAAAAACATTGGATCTTCTCTTGACGCAAATGTCGAAAGCGATTCACTAGAAAGAGTCTTAGAAACGGTCTTGATGATAACCAGTCCGAAATCGCTTGACAGATGCAAAGAAACTGATAATAGTCAACATAAAACTGTGGAACTGTTTATCGGTTCAAGGTCACTGAGTGTGCCAGTGTGTGTTCCTAAACTTGAGCGTAACCGAAATGAACTATCAGAATGAATTCTGTCTCTATTCATATTGATGTACCCGAAGTTCCGATTCAAGTTGAAAATAATATTTCGGTGTCCAACTCGGAGACATTAGAAGGGTCGCTCCAAAGATTCCAGAAGGTAAAACCTCATCGCCTCGTTCAGAAATGCAGGTAAGTCATTTTATGCTTTTATAGTCTTGAGTACCTAGATTGAGAAGTCATATTTACGACTTCACGGTATAAAGCCTAATAGCGTATTCCATTTATCTGCTCGGAGGTCGCTAAACAATTCTAATGTATTTTATCATATTCCGAAAATCACGAATGACGGAGACACGAACTCCTTGCTCTTATTCCGCTTTAAGCTAATCTTGTAAATCTATGTATCTGTCGATACTAATTATAAGTGATATACGTCTTTATGCTTATAGTTTTATATATTTATAATCGTTAGGGGTAAGGTTACGGAAACTGTCTAACCTCGACATGGCTAGACGTATGACAAATGTTCGTGCATCTGTTCTTATCCTGCTCTTTAATGATTCATAACAATTATGAACCTCCTATTTTTGTAATTAATCCGGTCCTACATACTTCATCATAACATATGGTTTCATCGCTTAGTAAGTTCTAATGAACGTATCTTAAAACGATTTAACGAAAATTAATTTGAGAGCAAAGAAAGGATGAGTACAACCTTTCGGGTTTCGAGCCAAGGTTTTTCAAAGTTCGCTTGAATGATATTGTATTTTTGATACAAATTATATTTTACTAAGTATAAGTATAATGTTTTAAATGATGTTTGTGTTTTTATATTTTCTGTAGGGACATTCAAGAAGAAAAGTACATCGGGGTTCAAAAATTTAACTGAATATAAAAGGGCTCTACAACGTCGCATTAGAAAGGGTAACGAAGAAAAACGCTTCAAATGTGATCAGTGTGACAATGTATTTACGCGGAAGAGTAATTTGATCGCGCATCAACGCCTTCACAGTGGTGAAAACCCTTCGTATGTGACCAGTGTGACTTTTCAAGTTCGCGGAAGTATGATTTGATCGTACATAAACGCGTTCATAGCGGTGAAAAACCGTTCAAATGTGATCAGTGTGGCTATGGATTCACGCAGAAGAGTTTTTTGAACACTCATCAACGCATTCACAGTGGTGAAAAACCCTTCGTATGTGACCAGTGTAGCTTTGCGTGTTCGCGGAAAAGAGTTTTGATTGCACATCAACACGTTCACAGTGGTGAAAAACCCTTCAAATGTGATCAGTGTGGCTATGGATTCACGCAGAAATTGTAACGTGGTTTTTATGCAACTTGAGTATTTTGGGATAAAAGGGGCAGTTAGGTGAAAGTACGGGAACTAATCATAACCATATTCCTTTAAACTAAAATAAAGATGCGGCAATATACCTTTAAAATAAATTCAGTACCCTTGCATACCGCCATATTGGCTTAGGTCTTATAGTTTAAAATATATAAAATGAAATTTACGTCCCCCGGGGCTAGAAGGGTTGGTTAGCGGGAACCTAGCGCTGGACGCTGGAGGAACGCTAGTAATCTTTTTGGCTCCACGGCGGCGACGAGGGGCTCGGGGTTGCTTTGTGCGCACATCGTGGCCGCCCCCTCTGAGCTGTTATCTTGTTAAGTGATCTGAGTTCTTTAGCAGTAGAAATCGTTTCCCACATACCCGTTTAAGAAATAAAGGTCCCCCTGTCCTATTGACCCTAAAAACACCGAAGGTTACCTATGGTTCTTTTTGTCAAACATCTTGAAATAGAATTCATCACTGGCAAGGGTTATTGTATATAGTATATTATTAGGTAGGAAACAGTGGCAACCCTGTTGAACATTTTAAAAGAAGCGACATTTAGTCGCGACACCGAGGCGCCCTGGCACCGACAATGACCCCAGAGGTCACACAATTAACACAGTGAAAGGCTACGAATATTTTTACTGGACCGCGTTTTCCCGCGTTAAATGCTCATTGGTCAAAGGGTATGCGAAACCCATGACGATAAAAAGAGTTAGAAGAAAAAGTTGAAGAAGAAGAGAAGAAGAGGAACAGAAGTCTTAGAGGACAGTCCACCAGGTCCTGTCTCCGGGATAAGAAATTCCGCAAGCGAGGTCATGGATTCAATCCGATAGGAGACCGAAGGAATCCCCTCTGCCCGGAACAGAAGAGCTGTCGATAATCAACGACAGTAATCAAGCTAATTACCACCGGACTCGAAAGTACGCCGCCAGCTGAAGAATGGGATTGCACACCGCACCAGCCGCCAAGGAAACGAAGCCAACCGCGCGATAATCGCGCCGAAAAGATCACGCGTGTTCGTGACACCATCTCGCGAAAAACAAGATGCCAGGGTTGCCGAAAGACGGACCAAATGTATAAAGTGTTAAGTGACTGTTTTTGTTTTGTTTTATGGTATTTTATTTTGGAGGGGTTAGTAATTATTTTGGAGGGGTTAGTAATAGGGTTGAATTAATGTACAGAATGAATTTTTAAGATTACTGATTATTGGTTTAAGTTGTTTTAGGTTAGGTTAATGCATGCGTAAGATTTTAGTTTAAGTTTGAGTTTTCAATGTGTTGCAAAAGGATGCATATTAAATTCAAAGATTCCATGGTAACCTTCCGTATCATTAATTGACATTAAGCATATCCCTAGTTAATACCAATGGTAGTTTCGCGACCTCCCTAATAGTGTAGAGGTATGCGAAAGAACCCGGATGATAAAATAAGGTAAGTTATTTGAGCGCAGGAATTAGCCGGATGCGATGAGCCAAGGTTTGGTAAAGGTTCAAGGATACTGGGTTTAAAGGTTTATACTCATACTCATTGCTACGAAAGTTAGTTCCTGAAGAAAAAGACGTCTCAAATTGGGGGCCCAGCCGGGATATGTTTAGTTAAAGATTTAGCAGGATTTATTGAATCAAAAGGGAAAGATTAAAAGATTAAAAGATTATTAGTTTTATGGGTTACGTAATTTGTGTTAAGGTATATAAGCCTAAAGTATATAAAAGGACGATCGTATCAATTTCTACGAGGTGAAATTCGCTATATTTGTTTTTGAACTTTGTGTGTTAGTTATAGTATGGAAAGTTATTTTGGTTAGCGTGATACCATATGAACCAGAACATTTACTCTCGGTTCGATTCAGAATTAGTTCAAGCCCAAAGACGGTCACGAAGTGAGCGGTACCTTAATCGGGATAAAATGTCCCTCACTCACACCCCTATTGTTATCCCTACAGGAGGTACCTCTCCTGTATATGCTAGTCCACAAACGTCGCGGAGTAATTCCCCGAGCAGAGTAGCTAGTGGAAGTAGTCAAGGTAATGTAAACCTCGTTAATCAAGCGTTACCACCTCAAAATGTAACAACGAATGTAGTTACGGGTCAAATGGGGGTACAAAATATTCTCCAGGGGGGGAACAATCAAACTCCACCACCCCCAAACATAGCGCCGCCAAACGTAAGCCAAGTTGGGAATGCGGCCAATCAAGGTGTTGTTAGTATGGCCCTTTTTAATCAATTGATGTTAAAACTAGATGCCCTAGCTAATCAGCAGATTAGTCAACAAAATGCGATTCAAGCGCTTACGGGCCAGCTAGCGCAAAATAATCCGCCGTCCGGTTCGGTTATCACCCTTTCCCCAGTGATAACACATTCAATAGCTACCCCCGTCATTCCTCCCAGTATGACGAATTCTACTTCAAATATTGTTACGCCGACAATAAGTGTACCCTCGGCCACGACGGGTAGCTCTGCCGCGGGCCAAGTTTCTCAGTCAAACCCTTTAGGTAGCGTCCCTATGGTTCCATTCTCTGCGCCGGTAGCTTCCCCCGTTTTTCACGGTAATCCTACGGATGCCGGACCTAAAGACTTCCTACGGCGTGCTAGACAATTGATGGCTACGTATAGCGTAGACGAGGCCACGTTTGTTCAAAAGTGGGTCCCAAGCATGCTCATGGGTCCCGCCTCGGACTGGTTTTATAGCGAGACTTTCGATAAAGGGAACGGGTTCAACACTTGGAGTGATTTCCAGACTAGACTGAGAAAAGAATTTGAAAGGGAAGGTGGGGACGATATTGTTAAAGATAAAATCGCGTTGAGAGTTCAGAAACCCCAAGAGTCAGTCGCGGAATACACCACTGCTATTTTCAAGCTGTTTAGCCAGTTAAATAAGCCCTTGGATACGAAGGAACAAATAAGGTTAATTTATCGAAATTTGAGGATTGAACTTCAAGGGTATATCAAGTTAAAATTAATAGACAGTGTGCGCGAACTTATAGATGACGCCTCAAATGTAGAAAGATGTGTAGGAAAAGCCAAATTTGGTACGGAAGTTAGCCAAACTAAAAGCGAAACTAGCGGGGGGAACAAGGTTTTAAATCCCCAAAGCCCAAAGTTTATACCGACGTGTCAATCTTGTGGCAAAAAGTGGCATACGGCGAACGTGTGCAGAAGTAATAAGCCAAGGGTTGAGACTATTAGCAAACCGCAGGGGGGAGGAACTTACTATAACCCCGAGATTATTTGTTACAATTGCCAACAAATGGGTCACAAAGCCCCGTGGTGTACCAATCCTAGGGTAGAGCGAAAACCGAGGACGGGAAACGAGCAATCGACCACCCAAAACGGTTCCTCGGGTGCGTCACAAACAAAGCAATAAAAAGAGGAGAAGCCGACACGGAAAAACAAAAGCCAGGGGTAGAAAACATTCTGAACGGTGGTCAAGATTTTCTATCAATATATTTAGGTAACATTCCGTGTCTGGCTTTAGTCGATTCTGGCTCGACTCATACCTTAATTAATAGCGCTTTTAAACCACTCATCGAGAAACTTGGTTATAAGACCACTAGTCAAAACTTGGCTTTAGAGCAACCAGACGGGTCACTACTAGCAATCGAGGGGACAGTTAACTTGCCATTTTGCCTACCACGGAAACAGTTAACATTCGAGGCAGCTTACGTTTCGAATATAGGGTACGAATGTGTCTTGGGTCGTGATATTTTGGGAACCACGGGTATGATAGTCAACTTTGGAAGGAATAATTTTAGATGGGCAGATAATGAAGATGAAGTTTTTGGATTTGATAAAAAGTTACAAGAGATTGGAAAAGTTTATGCCCTATCTTCCGCTTCCTTAGGTTTAGGTTTAAGCCGACCCCAAAACACAAACATAGATTATGAAGGTATTTCCGCGGCTCTATCGCGAGCACCCCTACAAGCAGAAGAAAAACAAATTCTTGAGAATTTGGTCTCCAACTACGAATCCGTTTTCTCCACTATCCCAGGGAAAACAACCAGGTTTGAACATTATATAGATGTAGGAAACAGCCTCCCCATAGCTAGTGCCCCGTATAGGTTTTCACCCGCTAGACGCTCAGAAGTAGACGCACAAATTACTGACATGCTAGATCAGGGAATTATCGAGCCCTCGGATGGCCCTTGGGCTTCACCCGTGCTTTTAGTGTCCAAGAAAGATGGAGGATTTCGACTATGCGTTGATTACCGAAAGATTAATGCGGTAACACGTATGGACGCTTATCCTCTCCCGCGAATTGATGATATTTTGGATAGTATTAGAAATCCAAATTACATCACCACTTTAGATATGACCAGTGGATACTGGCAGCTCCCCTTACACGGAGCACATAGGGATATAGCAGCGTTGGTTACGCATAGGGGATTGTTTAGGCCCAAGGTGTTAATGTTTGGCCTAACCAATGCCCCAAAGACTTTTCAAAGGATGGTCAACAACCTGTTTGGAGATCTAGCAGAAAAGGGAGTTTGTGCGTACTTAGATGACCTGATTATCGCGTCCCAAAGTTTTGAATCGCATATAAAAACGCTAGCGGAAGTTTTTAATAGATTGGCTAAAACAGGACTGAAGGTAAAGGCTTCAAAAACACAGTTCTGCCAAAAAGAGTGTAGGATTTTGGGACACATTGTAAATAAGTGGGGAATAAAAGTTGATCCCGAAAAGACTTTCACTATGAGCAAGTACCCCGCGCCCCGAAACGTGAAACAATTAAGACGCTTTCTGGGTATGGCCAGTTATTATAGGAGGTTTATCGAGAATTTTTCCAAGATCGCGGACCCATTAAACACGCTTCTACATAAAGATGTAGCGTTTAAATGGCAGGAAGCGCAGGATACAGCTTTTAATAAGTTAAAATCTTGCCTCTCTGAGGCACCACTTCTCAGTGCTCCAGATTATGAACACCCCTTTATCATTCACACCGACGCATCAAATACCGGTTTAGGGGCAGTATTAAGTCAAAATATCAACGGGATAAAGCACGTCGTCCAGTTTGCCAGCTGTTCGCTAAGTTCAGCGGAAAGAAATTATTCCACCACTGAGAGGGAGTGCCTAGGCGTTAAATGGGCAATCGAGAAGTTTCGCCCCTATATAGAGGGCACAAAATTTGAAGTATTTACTGACCATAGCGCGATTAAATGGCTGCATCGAGCTCCAGATCCAACGGGAAAATTTGCCCGTTGGAATACCTTCTTGCAAGCCTTCGATTTCACAATAAATCACATTCCGGGTAAAAATAATGTCCCCGCTGATGCGTTGAGCAGAATTAACGAAGATGAACCCCCGGTAGGATATACCTCTGCCCTTCGAAAAGCTGAACCAACCATAGTTCGTTTCGATAGGGAGGAGATCGTGAAAGCGCAAAGGGAAGATGAAAAGATAGGGGCTCTAATCGCTTACCTGGAGGGAAATACAATGCCTGCCACGAAAGAAGTTCGGGAGTGGGTTGAGAAAGAGTCCCTAGCTAGCACTATTCGAGATTCAGTGTTGTATAGAGATACTGAGAAATATGGGTATGAGTGGGATGGTTTTAGAATATGGTTACCCCCTTCCTTGAAGGCTAGAGTGTTACACCTTAACCATGATATTCCCAGCGCAGGTCACTTTGGTATTAAAAAGACCCTAAAAAGAATTAAAAGCCAGTTCACTTGGCCAGGGTTAACATTAGATGTAATCAATTACGTAAGGTCATGCGACAAATGTCAAGCGCATAAAGTACCCTCTGTGGCACCAGCGGGTCTAATGAAACCCAGTGACGTGCGTGAACCATGGGAAGTAATATCAATCGACTTGAAAGGTCCCTTCCCTCGAAGCAAAAGAGGATTTAGATATATTTTGGTGATTACGGATTACCTCACGAAATGGGTAGAAATATTCCCATTACGTAATGCGACGACGAAACCCATTGTTAACCATCTGATTGATGACGTGTTCACACGATTTGGCTTACCAACTTGCGTGGTTAGTGATAACGGGTCCCAATTCGTCTCAAAATTGTTTAGGGTAGTTTTTGAGTGTTTACAAGTTAAGCAGCGTTACACTTCGCTGTATTCACCCCAAAGTAACGGGTTAGTCGAGAGATACAATCGTACGATCGGCACCCTAATAGCGACCTTTATTGAAGGCAACGAGCAAAGAGATTGGGATAGGTACCTCCAACAGTTTGCAATGGCATTGAGGACCTCACCCCAGGAGACGACGGGCGTAACGCCCGCCTCCCTAATGTTTGGCCGCGAGATTAGAACAGCTACGAGTTTAATTAACCAAAAAGACCCAGATCAGTATTTAGATCCAGAGGCAGAAAGAGTTTACGGATTAAAAGTCATTCCACGGGTAGCTAAAGCCCTGGAAGACGCTCGCACAGCTGTCAAGAAGGCTCAAAGTCGGCAAAAAGCGTATTACGACCAACATCGTCGTAATTTTGAGTATAATGAAGGTGATACCGTAGCTCGGAAAACCCATTATTTATCAAAAGCAGCGGAAGATTATTCCGCCAAGTTAGATAAGAAATACGATGGACCCTATCGTATAGCAGAGAAGTTATCGCCCCTCACGTATAGGTTAGAGACCATGGCAGGAAAGCCACTAAAAGGCACCTACAAGATTTCAAATCTAAAACCATACGTTGAACGCACAGAGTTAAACCTGCTAGGTGACGATCTAGCACCGGTTAGTGATAAGGATGATGAAGATAGTTCCGATGACGAGGATCCCCATATCCCCGCCAAAGTTCAAGGCCGAATTCTCAGGCCGAGAGACCCAACTACGGGTCAAGTTATTAAAGTTATAAGAAAGTGAGCTCATATGGTTAAGATGTTAGATGATAATAGAGATATGTATTAGTTTCAGATGTTCATGTGTATATAAGACTTGGGCCTAAGCATTTATTTACTTTTCAGCGTAACATTCGGTTTTTTTTTTTGTTTTGAGTTAGTGTTGTTGTTTTGGTGCACCTGTGTAGATTTTGATATTGATAATTTGAACGATCCGTTTCTGTTTCAATGCGTTAGTTTTTTTTCTGCTTTTCTGATCGGAATTTGTTAATGTTAAGGGTGTCCTTGGGTTTAGGTAGTTGGTCGCACGCTCAATGGATAGTTAAATCGTAGGGTCACACGAGGACGTGTGACATTAAGTGGGGGAGAGTTGTAACGTGGTATTTATGCAACTTGAGTATTTTGGGATAAAAGGGGCAGTTAGGTGAAAGTACGGGAACTAATCATAACCATATTCCTTTAAACTAAAATAAAGATGCGGCAATATACCTTTAAAATAAATTCAGTACCCTTGCATACCGCCACATTGGCTTAGGTCTTATAGTTTAAAATATATAAAATGAAATTTACGTCCCCCGGGGCTAGAAGGGTTGGTTAGCGGGAACCTAGCGCTGGACGCTGGAGGAACGCTAGTAATCTTTTTGGCTCCACGGCGGCGACGAGGGGCTCGGGGTTGCTTTGTGCGCACATCGTGGCCGCCCCCTCTGAGCTGTTATCTTGTTAAGTGATCTGAGTTCTTTAGCAGTAGAAATCGTTTCCCACATACCCGTTTAAGAAATAAAGGTCCCCCTGTCCTATTGACCCTAAAAACACCGAAGGTTACCTATGGTTCTTTTTGTCAAACATCTTGAAATAGAATTCATCACTGGCAAGGGTTATTGTATATAGTATATTATTAGGTAGGAAACAGTGGCAACCCTGTTGAACATTTTAAAAGAAGCGACATTTAGTCGCGACACCGAGGCGCCCTGGCACCGACAATGACCCCAGAGGTCACACAATTAACACAGTGAAAGGCTACGAATATTTTTACTGGACCGCGTTTTCCCGCGTTAAATGCTCATTGGTCAAAGGGTATGCGAAACCCATGACGATAAAAAGAGTTAGAAGAAAAAGTTGAAGAAGAAGAGAAGAAGAGGAACAGAAGTCTTAGAGGACAGTCCACCAGGTCCTGTCTCCGGGATAAGAAATTCCGCAAGCGAGGTCATGGATTCAATCCGATAGGAGACCGAAGGAATCCCCTCTGCCCGGAACAGAAGAGCTGTCGATAATCAACGACAGTAATCAAGCTAATTACCACCGGACTCGAAAGTACGCCGCCAGCTGAAGAATGGGATTGCACACCGCACCAGCCGCCAAGGAAACGAAGCCAACCGCGCGATAATCGCGCCGAAAAGATCACGCGTGTTCGTGACACCATCTCGCGAAAAACAAGATGCCAGGGTTGCCGAAAGACGGACCAAATGTATAAAGTGTTAAGTGACTGTTTTTGTTTTGTTTTATGGTATTTTTATTTTGGAGGGGTTAGTAATTATTTTGGAGGGGTTAGTAATAGGGTTGAATTAATGTACAGAATGAATTTTTAAGATTACTGATTATTGGTTTAAGTTGTTTTAGGTTAGGTTAATGCATGCGTAAGATTTTAGTTTAAGTTTGAGTTTTCAATGTGTTGCAAAAGGATGCATATTAAATTCAAAGATTCCATGGTAACCTTCCGTATCATTATTTGACATTAAGCATATCCCTAGTTAATACCAATGGTAGTTTCGCGACCTCCCTAATAGTGTAGAGGTATGCGAAAGAACCCGGATGATAAAATAAGGTAAGTTATTTGAGCGCAGGAATTAGCCGGATGCGATGAGCCAAGGTTTGGTAAAGGTTCAAGGATACTGGGTTTAAAGGTTTATACTCATACTCATTGCTACGAAAGTTAGTTCCTGAAGAAAAAGACGTCTCAAATTCTTCTTTGATAAAACATCAACGCCTTCACAGTGGTGAAAAACCCTTCAAATGTGAACAGTGCGAATATGCCAGCCCGAACAAGGGTTCTTTGAACAGACATGAACATATTCACAGTGGTGAAAAACCCTTCATATGTTACCAGTGTAACTTTGCAAGTTCGCGGAAGGGCAATTTGTTAAGACATCAACTCGTTCACAGTGATGAAAAACCCTTCAAATGTGAGCAGTGCGAATATGCCAGCACGGACAAGAGTTCTTTGATCAGACATGAAAATATTCACAGTGGTGAAAAACCATTCAAATGTGATCAGTGTGAATATAAATGTACGCATCACAGTGTTGAAAAACCCTTCAAATGTGATCAGTGTGAATATAAATGTACGCATCACAGTGTTGAAAAACCCTTCAAATGTGATCAGTGTGAATATAAATGTACGCACAAGAGTAGTTTGATCAGACACGAACGCATTCACAGTGGTGAGAAGCCCTTCAAATGCGATCGGTGTGACTATGCATTTACGCAGAATTGTCATTTGACTGTACATAAACGTAAAAGACACATGTATGAATAGATGTATTTACATTTTAAATTTGTTGGACAAAAACCATATTTGCTAGTCTTCTGTAATGAATGGTTGTCGGTAAAAAAAGCCAATGGAAAAAAAAGCCAAGGTAATAAAAGACAAATTTACGAATACAAAAAAAGCCAAGGTAAAAAAAATCCACAAACGCGGTAAAAAAAGCCAATGGAAAAAAAGTCAAGATTAAAAAACCACAAACGCAGTATAAAAACCCTAACACATACAACAGTTGCGATAAACCTAGAATGGAGTCAAAAATTATTAATAGTCAGAAAGGTACACCGAAGTTTTGCTTCGAAGGCTTTATGTACGTTATAAAATACAAGGGAAAAACTCAAATATCTTGGAGATGTGAAAAAAGTTCATCCATGAAGTGTCAAGCTGTTCTAAAAACTAATTCAGAAATGAAGGAACCTTTCCATATTCCTGAAATTCACAATCATGCAGCAAGTGAAGCAAAGATTGCTGTTGCTGAAGCTCGCCAATCTATGAAACGAAGGGCCGAGTCAACTCTGGAGAAACCTAACGTTTGAGCTTTTCTTCTTTCGAACTATTCTTCTTCCTCGGAACTTTCATTGCCGCTTAAAAACTATCAATATAATTAATTTTTTAACTGTGGTTACTTACCTTGAACGTAATTTACCATTTTTCAAAATTGCCGTAATTTTTGAACCCTAGTCCTGGATCTTCATTTGCGTCTTTAATTACTTTAACCAAAAGTAAATAGGTATCAATTTTATAATCTATTTACTTTTGCTTTAACTTCGCAAGTTCGTCATCAGCTTTCCACAACAGAGACAGGAAAATTTTCGAATTATAAACTTGTATTTCCTATACTTAGTAGTTGTAGAGGTTTAAATGACTGAATTTTACTTTTTTATAATATTGTAACGTATCAATATCATGCATTCTGTATATTGTCTCAGTGATCAAATTTTAATCTAAATATATTTTTGAAAGTTGTTTGAATTTTTCTCCTTTACGAATATGACCAAGCCGCCTTGTTTAAATCGGTAACACTATGGGGAAGTTTTAGAAGTGGTTTGATTGAGTTCTACTCTAGACTGGTAACGCGACGAACCCCTAGTCTGTTAAGAACGTCCTATTCTGGACCCGTAACACATTTAAATGCGTTGGACAAAACGTTCACACTTTTTTATGTTATTTTTAAGATTATGCATAACGTATATTGAACTGTAGCACTAAACGACCTTTCATCATCTTGAATAATGAAACAAACCCTTAAAATGCTCCGTTTCCCAAGGGTCTTCACTTTTAACTTATTATCGCTGGTACTTATTTCCGTCAAAAATACTTAGACAATAGACAGATGGTGTAGAGAGCTGCATTTCAGTTTCAAACGTTACCATTTCCATTCCATTTTTGTTCATATTTTTGTTTACCAATTCCACCCATAGATTTCATCAACCTCCCCATCTGTTACCGATCCGTCGTTTCCTAATACCAACCATTCCCATTCCCAATTAAGAAACGTTATTTCATTTCCAACTATTTAAGAATTGAACAAAAGCAGAAAACCATTTCCATACCATAGTGTTCGAAAGAATATAACTCTTGAGCGTCTTGGCTTGGCCCGGAATTACCACTGCAATACCGGTTCTTCATCGGGAATTTTAGTAAAAATAAGGGAGCTGAGGAAATGAAGAAAAATTTGACTGGACTGAGGGACTTTTGCTCGCCCGTCGCCAAGTAGCATAAGTCACTTCCCAAAATATTTATTCCGAGAAAACTTACAATGGACTGATTGACAGCTAAAATAGCCGTGAATCTCGTGTGCTAAAGTAATAGGAGGATGAGGTAGAAGACGGTACTGTTAGCTTAGCTAGCAACTAGGCTACAACAAACTGAGATAAGTAGTGGTGGCACCTATGTCATATATAGTCTAATATAGTCAAATTCAGAGAGCTGCCATTACTCTGTGGCCCCTTTTTAAGTCTTTTTAGAATTTTAGATCTTCCATAGAAAATAGGTTCTATCCATTTATCAACCATTTCCAAACTAAAATGTATATCAATTTAACCACTTCCATTCCATAGAGGTTTTTTCCATCCATTCCCGATCCGAATATGTGACATTACTAGAAAAACCATCCATTCCCACGGTTTTCCATGGTTATCACCGTAAATGGAAATTTACCGTTTCCATGCAGCTCTCTAAGAGGGTGCCAGAACGAAATAAATTGGTAACTTACGCCTAGCATTTGATTCACAGAAAAAAGGTTATATCTCTCCAAAATTTATATACTTCATTTCCTGCTCTTTTCCCCATTGACTGATTTCCACAGTAGCGTCGCTAGGGTTTGAAATTAGGGGGGGGGGCTAAATCTGGGCAAACTAGTTATTATAAGAACTTAATAAAAAAAATTGCATAATAATGGGTTAAAACTACGTAATTTTGTGTCAACGTGAAATTATTCGTATTTTAAAGATATACAACCTTTTATTGATAAAAACGGAACCGATTATGAAGGATTTTCACTCGTCTTAAGTTTATTTTTAGTTTTGGTTAGCTTTTAGTCCACACTATTGGGACTCCCTTCGAAAGAACATGAAACATTTTACTTGTCTCCATCTGTTCTTTTCTTCAAAATTGTACTGTTTGATATTGAAATTCATCTCTGCAGAGATGAAACTTAACGAATCTATCATTATAATTTTTTATATATTGCTAAAGAATTTTAGGATGCTAACAGCAATTTTTGGTAGGGTTTACGGATTTTTTTTGGGGGGGGGGCTAACTTTGGAATTTGGGGGGGCTATAGCCCCCCCCCCCAAAAAGGCCTAGCGACGCCACTGGATTTCCATGTGTCCAGGGAGAGATTTAATAGGATGTAAAATTTCGTCTGGTTTACTGTATATCGCAATGCTTGGAATACTGCTTCAATAATTCGAAAATTTTTACTTCAAAAAAAAAAAAAAAAAAAAAGGGATATATAATTGGATATCTAGGTAAATAAGTTTGTAGTAGTAGACCTCTTGACTCGGAGACGTAATATTTTGGTTTTTCCAACTTGTTTATGTTGTTTTTAAGTTAATGCATAACGTATTTTTGAACTGTAGCACTTACAACCTTTCATCCACTTGAATAATGAAAACAATAAAATGCCCTCTTTCCGAAGGCTCTTTACTCATTTCTTATTATCGCTGGTAATTATTTCGACCAAAAATATGGCTGAATTTTACTCTTTGTTCATTTTGTCACGTATATTTTATCATAGGTTCATTAGGATGAATTTGCATTCTGTATATTGTCTTGGTACCGTTTCAGTGATCAAATTTTAATCCAAAATAAATTTTAGTATAGTTCATTTTATTTTTACAGTATTTTTACTGTTTTACCAATATGTTCGAATTTCGCGCCTTTACATGTATTTATAGATTCATGCAGTTTCGTGTATTTATAGATTCATGCAGTTTCGTGTATTTATAGATTCATGCAGTTTCGTGTATTTATAGATTCATGCAGTTTTGTGTATTTATAGATTCATGCAGTTTCGTGTATTTATAGATTCATGCAGTTTCGTGTATTTATAGATTCATGCAGTTTCGTGTTAATTGCAGTTTCGTGTTAATTGATGGTTCTCACTCAAAAAATGCCTGTTTTTAGGTTAATTTCAGGTTTTTCGTAACTTAATTTAAGTTGTAAGGAAGGAGGGTAGTTTAGTTAGGTTTATTTAGTTTCTGAGACGGATTTAAATAACCTACTTTAATTGCGACGTTTATTGGAGTTTCTAAATTTTAACCCATAATATTTATGCCGAAACTCACTATTGTACCCCGAAGAGTCGAAGCCAAAAGTCGTTATAATCTTTTAGCAGACGACGCATAGGAGGATTTCTACTATTTTAGAATTTGGGGTAATTCAGTCAAAGTTGGTCAAAAGGAAATTAGGTTTGGATAGTGTTTCCCGGAAAAGTGTTCCCAACTTCATACAAAGAAAATATACGCTCCGGGAATGGAAGGTATGTCTCGGGGTTGGGCTGATCAAGGAACTTCCGGTCTATGCAATTTCAAAGTAGCCGGAAATACCTCAGTCAACCGAGCCTGCCTTTGGAGCGTACTAGGAGGGGAGAGACAAAAATTTACACTAGAGGAAGCTACAGTTTCCATTCCTGGGGCGTGTATCTTCTTTGCTTCATATCAGCCCTGCTGAGTCCCTGACTGGTAAGTACGAATGTATATTATGACGGTGACACTATGCCTTTGTTTATGGCCATATTTTTATTATTTTTAAAATGTTACGTATATTACCTTAACAGGGAAACTGTACAGAGAGTGATGGAATTTGTTAAAGAATGTCGAGTTATGGTCGAACGTTTAAGCTGGTAAGTGAAATATAATGCAACTTGGATGTCAACAAGGCATGTAACGGTTCCAAACCGTAACCTATAGAATTAATTCCCTAAAGTGGATATGTTTTAATTCCCTGAATACTGCTACCTTTCCAAATTATTGCTTATTAGCTTGTTTATTGCCGCAATTTCAACAATATTGGGCAAATTGAAAGAGGCGCACATTTAGCCACTCGTGTAACTTTGTAAGATGTTCTCGCTATAGGGGGATTTAGACAGTTCTGCATGTGAGATCTACCCATAGATATAGGATCTACCCTCGTTGCTGAATATTGCAGTATAGGGAGCTAACAACTGGCTAGGGGGAAGAGATAGTCTGACGTCACCCAGCCCCTCTCTGGTTGGCATTTTTGGGCGTAGAATTCTGTTTCCAACCGTTAGGGGAGATGAAACTCCAGTAAGAGATAGAAGGGTGTGACGTTTCAGGGTCAGAACTGTTAGCTCCCTATTACCTAATAATACTGCGGAATGGTGAATTATCGAGAATTATTTAAACAGTAAATCCATAAGAAATCGTGATAACTCAATATCTGAATTATTCCTCATGAGTAGGGATGCACCGATATGGGTGCAGCCGATATATCGGCCGGCCGATATATCGGAAATTCGTAGCTGATATATCGGCCGATATTATCGGCCCATAAAAAAATAATATTTCTTCATGAATATTGTTTCCAAGAGTAGAATCAACCTTATTTAGGACCATTTACGTTTTTACTTAGGTTTATTAGAGACATGTGTCACATTTCTTTCGTTTAATGTGGTACCGCTACATATTTTAGCCTAACCGCCTTCTTTAAAAATGGTGTGCTCTAAGTTAAATCCTTGCTTGGTTTTTAGTAAAAACGCAGCTCCTTTTTTTGTTCAACAAGAAGTAGCGTTATAAGCAAACTTATGGACCACAAGTGAAAAGTTCAAAGTGTACATTAGTGACACGTACCAAACGCACTAGAGAGCGTCAGTGTCGACTTCGATTGTTTGTTGGAGGTATGGGGAACTAGGGAAATTACTTACTCATAGTCGTGAACAATGGGATAAAACTGAGATTGTGGAAAACCTTGCGTTTTTAAAGGGAAATGTTAAATTGTGGGGTTAAATTTGTGTGATGTGTTTCAATTAGTATTCATAGAGTACCTTATTTCTTATCAAGTTTTTCCCGGAAATATCGGTTTACATGAAGCCGATATTGGCCGATACCGATATCAAAAAGATAGGCCGATATATCGGCCGATAAATCGGTAACCGATATATCGGTGCATCCCTACTCATGAGTAGATTCAATATGTATCTATCCATAGTATTTTTTCCATCATCGGTATTTTTTTTTGCCCTGTGTCCAGGGCGACTTTTCCGTCTAGGACAAATACTACTATTTTTACGACTACCAGATACTACCTTACCAAAAACGGATTTATGTACTAAGAACATGGGATCATAGCTTTAGCCTCTGGTACCATCCTCGCATACTTTATTGAGAAACTTCGTATGCTTATAATTTGACTCCACCCACAAATTCTGTATATAGCCATGTCATTCTTATTTTCGTGGTTAAATATTTTGTTCCGAAATTGCGCCAGTGGCAAAAAGGCAAAGTGGACAACAATGCGATATAACTCCCGATTTAGTGGAATTAAGTTTTAAAGTTAAGAAAATAAATAATTAATGTTTCTTTTTTAAGTATCTAGTTTTTCTTTCTTTGTATATTTAACCACTAAAATGGAGATAAAAATTACAATTTCAATCTCTAAGAGTCGCGATATACAGAATTTGTGGGTGGAGTCAAAATATAAGCAGACGACGTTTCTCAATAAAGTATGCGAGGATGTGTAGTGAATTTGCTACGTTCAACGTTCTTCTCACATAAATCCGTTTTTGACCTTACTAAAAAAGTATCGAAGACTGCCTCGTAAGTCGTAACTAGGAATGAAGCGCTTTGCTGTATTCATACAAGATACGTAATAATATTTACGTATAGAGCTATTTCAATTCGGGGCGAAAGGAGAGCTTTTAGGCGTGGTTTCGCCAGTCCCCGCTTAGGAGCCATATTGTGCGGGAAATTTAGCATAGAGTTCTTCAGCAGCCCGCACGGAGGGAGGGTGAAAAGCGGCTCCGTTTATTGGCAGGCCCAACTGTGACGTTTCCCCCCTTCAACTGACATAGCTATATTAGCTTGGGGTGGGGAGGGCTTGTTGGTTTCGTATGTGCTAATGTAGTACAGTATTCATGTTTTCAAACTCACTAAGGTAATATTCGAGATGGCCCAACGGTTGGGGTACATTGTCTTACCAACCACATCTAACTGAAAAGGTCCCTTGTTCTATCCAGCCTAAACAGACAAACCACAAACATACACACTTACAGATCATAATCGAAAAGCCAGTATGTCTATATATATATAGGGAAATATTTTGCCCCCAACCCATCAAACCGGTCTATAAAGAAAATATTTCCCTAAGTAGGCGTTCCAAGAAATCGGCTTCGCAGTCTTCAATCAAATTAATTCTAAACTAGAGGGTTACCGCAATCTAACGGGGAATTCTGACGATACCAATGTTGTTTCTTTCCCAATACTTCCAAGGGCCGGAAGACGATCTTTTCTTAAAGGGTATGAGAAGCTTCGTTTGAAAAACCTCTGATTTATATAGCAAAAGATAGAATTAATTACTGTGAATTCAAAAATATCAAGCTTTTAATTCTCCGATTTCTAGTTATTTGGCAATATGCATTTGAAAATGCTTCATATGAAATTATTTAAAATCCACTTTTTAAAAGTTTTTAAGAAAGGCTACAACGTTTTCTTGTTTTTGACGTCACGCACGCGAGGTGGTGCCACTCTCTCCGCTATCAAAGCATAGACAGAGCACGAGACGGGTATAGCTCGCGCTCGCGCTCGCTCGTATATGTTTGCCCGTGTGATGTCATAAACCAACCGAACAAGCTGACAAGACAAAATAATTTATATATCGAAGCTGAGTTTTCGTGATTTTCCAATGGATTTTAAAAATAGAAACTTTGGTTCAATAATATTAAAAACTTTATATTTTGAAAGTAGAGACTTGAAAGTGTAATATAATACCACTTTCGTGCTAAAATATGATATGAAATTGTAAATTCCCATACCCTTTAACAAAAGTCCAAAACAACTTGTTTCCGTCCGAAGTCGGAAAATTACTGTTAACTCATAACATAGAACCAAGAAGGAATTTACTATAAGAAGGCCTAAAAAGGCGTCCGGTGCGCGCGTGATAGTCGACAATCCCCCCTCATGGGTGGGGGGAGGCCAAGGCGGGACTTAATATTTTATCTTACTCTATGTTTTCCACCATCTCTCTCTTATTAGAGAGTAGTAACACAAAGAGTAAAGAAATGACTGGTAAAGAAAGGAACATTAATGTCCATACCTTTAAATAATTTTGTTTTTTGACTTCAGAGATTACCCATCATATTAATTTATTAAACTTAACTGATTTTTGAAATGACTTAAGTGATTCAAAGTAATTCTTAGTGAAATGTTTCGGATATCCAGATATGAAATTGTAATCAATGGTTTCGATAATGGTTGTGTAGTCCAACCAGTCTACCGACTTCTTGTTCAAGAATAGTGGCATAATACTGAATTGAGATTCCTAAAAATAAAAAGTAGTTGTTTCATTGCATCTTTTTTGTTCTAGCCTAAGATGATGAAGCAGGAGAGGTTTTATTAGGTTACGTTTCAATAGAAACCGCGTAAATTCGATTTTGAATGGATAAAAGATGGAATTTACTATAAGAAGGCCTAAAAAGGCATCCGGTGCGCGACAATCCCCAATACGGGTGGGGGGAGGCTGGAAATCAAGGCGGGACTTAAAATTTTATCTTACTCTATGTTTTTCACCATCTATTTCTTTTACCTTTTTGTTAAGCCTTGGTTTGGTTTTTGGAACTCACGAAATCATAAGTATAGTACACTTGATTCGATTTAGGAACAATTATAGAACGAATGATTTTCACGTAGAGACCCGTATTTAAAATCAAATTAGTTAGGTTCAAAACCTTTAACTAACTTGTTAATGGCAATTAAAAACCATTCCCTATTTTCTCTATCACAAACATACATACACACAAATCATCAGTACAAGGCTAGGTACTGGGGTTGTTGAGGAATAGAGCTATCTCAATTGTGACGTCAGTACCTAGGTAAAACGTCACACGATTGACTTTAGCAGTGCCAGTGGGCGGCCATGTTTGGTAATTCTTAGATTTTATGGGCAAATAGCGTGGGTGACGTCACACTAAGGTTTCTGAAATAGCTCTTGAACAAAGTTGCAGCGATAATTATCACAATCTTTTGAGCTAGTTAAGCTTTGCCATGTGTTTCTTAGCCATGATAGCGAAAGCTACCATGTATTTGTTCGTTTTTGATGTACCTTCATTTTGAAAAATTATTTTATTTTAGGGATGATTTACAATCTCACAAACTCTCCTTACAAAATTCCGAAATGAGTTTAGTAAATCTTCAAAGGTTGGCAATTAAAAAGGTATTTGCGAAATTATTGCAATATTCCTTTTGTTTTAGACAATCTGAAAATTACGAAAACTTTGTTTTTAGGAAATGGACTACGAGGAAGAATGTAACTATGATCACTTAAGCAAAGATGATCTTATCAATGAAGTTAAAGCTAGAGATGATCGAGTTACGAAACTGGAAGCCGAGGTATTTTTCAAAGCATAGGGGAGCATTTTTGTTGTGTGAAATTAAGCACAAAAATATGAGACCCTTTTGGTATCATAGCCAATTTTATATGCACAGGATAAGTTGTCGAATCTGTTGTCTCTTAATTAAAGGTTCTAATCTAAGGGGATTGGTAACATGTCCGTCGTTAATAACGAGGACCTTTGTTACTGATCCCCTTCTTGTGTGTCATTGGTTTCCCCTTTTTCTTGCTTGTCCCTCCTTGCCCCTTTAAAATACTTTCAGCCATAGAAAGTCCGTAGATAGTTAACAATTGTAATGGAATCTCATTTTATTTAGTGCAATGACTTAATTTCAAACTTGGAAAAAGAGAGAGTGAAAACAACATTAACAATAAATAAGCAAATAGACGAAATTGAAAGACTCAATAGGGTCATTAAAGACTTGGAAAGGAGAATCAAAGATCTGATGGTATGCAACATCCTTCACTTTCATAGTCAATAGGAAAGAGAATTACATTAAGAATGAAAGTTATTGTTAATTGTTTAAAAAATAGGAGAAAAGTGGAATACATCAATTAGATAATAATGAATACGTGAAAACTGAACCCGTTGAAAATGATTTGGAAATTAATGTCCAGGAGTTATCCCTTCCTATTGTTATGCACAGTGTCCAAGGCATTCTGGATAAAGAAGATATTATTCAAGAATCACTTGTTTTTGAACCTCAATATGTGGCGGAGGTTTACAATACAAACACAGAAATTGAAATTGCCGCGATAAATTCTGAAAATATGGGGTTTATAAAGCGAAATACGAATCCGTGTGTCCCTAAACCGAATTACGATTACAGTTTGCCTCAAAGTGCGCCTTCACGTAAAATTAAGGTCCAAAACCAATTCGAAATGTCTCCTGATACGAACACGGAGAGCGATTCGCCGCGAGAACCTCTTGAGAACAATATTAACATTAACGACTCTCTTCTTAAATCACAAAGTGTCTCGACAGAGGGGGACACTGAAGATAGTACAACTCGAGTGACGGAATTTCGTCTTCCTGAATTGAATGTTGAAACCGAAAAACATTTGGATGCAAATGTGGAAGGCGATTCACTAGAAACAGCCCTAGAAAGCGATCTTGATGATAACAAATCCAAAAACGCCTTGACAGGTGCAAAGGAAACTGATAGACAAAATGAAAGTATGGAACTGTTTGTCGATTCGAGCTCATTGAGTGTGCCAGTGTGTGTTCCTGAAGTAGAACGCAACCCAATTGAACTAGCAGAATTGCCCTCCGTCTCTATGGAAAGCGATTTACCCGAAGTTCCAATTGCAGTTCAACATAATAGTTCGGTGTCCAACTCGGAGACAACAGAAGGTGTCACTCCAAAGATTCCAGACGGTAAAACCTCATCGTCTCGTTCGGAAATTGCAGGTAAGTCATTTTATGCTTTTATAGTCTTGAGTACCTAGATTGAGTAATCATATTTCCGACTTCTCGGTATAAAACCTAATAGCGTATTCCATTTAACTGCTCGGAGGTCGCTAAACAATTCTAATGTTTTTTATCATACTCCGAAAATCGCGAATGACGGAGACACGAGCTCCCTGCTGGAAAATCAGTGTTTAAATTTTGGACCTTATTCCGCTTTAGATTTAGATGAAAACTAATCTTGGGCGAAAAGCCTCTAATTTATTCTCATTTTCACTCGTTGTTGTTGTACATACTTAATAACAGTGGCATCACTTTTGAGTAGTTATACTGCTTATATTGTTAAAGCGTACGCAGATGCACGTGATCAACGCCATTACTTATCTTAGCCATTACTTATTCGTACAACTTCGCATTATCGTTTTTATGAAGTGCGCCTGCACAGTTCTACATATTTAATACCTCATTGTTAACTTTATGTGAAGAGTGGTCCTTTCTACCGCAAAATGTTTTTTGCTTCGTCCAGGTTATATCATGAATCTATATAACTATGAATATACAGCTCTAGCATATGCCCCTTCTATCATGTCGATTTGGTTTGGGTGTTACCCTTCTAGCTTTGACGCGCTTTGCGTAGCCAATCACAAGATAAGAGGAAGTGACGTTTCGAATTTGCACACCCATCAGACTCCCCCTCTCTTCTCCCGCTCCTAACACTAGAAGACACGTGACTGATGTCTCCTTTCGCTAAGCCCCGCCCAAACCTTATCGAGAGGTTAGACAGCGTAACGCAGCTGTATATTCATAGTTATATAGATTCATGGTTATATTTAGTTCAAGATCAAACTTAGTATGGATGAAGGCTCTTGCCTTGGAGAAAGCATGGGCAAATAGAATGGATTTGAATACTACACAGCCCAAGAAAAATTCATTTATATCCTATATGGAACATATTTAAATGTGTTGGACAAAACGTTCACACTTGTTATGCTATTTTTAAGATTGCACATCATTTGAACGACCTCTCATCCCCTTGAATTATGAAACAAACCCTTAAAGGGTCTCTAAAGAGGTCGGCGGACTAATTATAAAAGGGGTCTACAACGTCATTTTGAAGGGTAGCGAAGAAAAATGCTTCAAATATGATCAGTGCAAATATAGATTCATGCGCAAGTGTCATTTAATCGCACATAAACACATTTATATCGCTGAAAAACTCTTCAAATATGATCAGTTTGACTATGGGTGTCTATAACCTTTTCCCTCGTTAAACATTATTAATCAACGCTACTTTTCACCTCTCCGAGTGACATATGTCATTGATAGTTACTGTCTGGGAGGTTTCTGTGTCTGTCTGTCTTTTTTATTTTGTCGCCATCTATGATGGATAAAAAATATTACGGAGACATAAAACGGAAGATTAGCTCCGCCTTCATCGTCGTCTCGCCTTCGCTCTCTTTAAACTACTCCAGAGCAATGAGATAGAATATATATATGAAACCTAGAGTCACAACGTGAGATCTCGAGATCGACGTTTCGCAATACACCTTTCATCGACATCGAGCATGAATCATTATCAAATACGGGTGGCGCCACCCTAAGAACTTTTTTATTAACGTCTGCTGCTATAATCTGTGTAACAAGCTGTCAAGATAGTTTTTAAACGTGTTAAATAAAATACGCATACGCGAGTATTTGAATTGTAACTCTATCTATCTCATAGAGATCTATCTCATTGCTCCAGAGCCGCATTGTAGCCGTAACAGGCTGAGAAATAAGGATTTTTTTGCTGAGCGCGTGATCGAGTTGGCTTCGTTTGATTTTTGCACATAACGAGTTCTAAAGCCTTCCGTTAACGGTAATCAAACTTAATTTTCAGTGATTTAAACTATTTTTCGTGTTATCGCCGTCTTTTGGTTTTACCTACTGCATGGAGAAAGGGGGGAGGAGTCGAAATCTTGAGCCGAACTCTGCCCCGATCCGCGATATAATTTCCCACAAAAACGGGAGGATGGGGTGGGTTGAAATAGTGGGGGTCGCATCATCCACATCGTGGTAAACACACGTGACCTAGTTAGCTGGCGCCGTCTGTGGCACCATGGTTGCGAGTTTAATTTAATTGCTTTCTGGTACTTCGTGGCGCGTAGATTTCAACGGAGGAACGGAGGCAAGCTTTTTGTGAATTAAATAATATTTCACGTGTATTATTTTAAAATGGGCATATACTGAAAGCCAAAGTTATTATCTAAAACGATGGAAGCCTGGAACCATGCTGCCACTATATTTTGAATTTGCTAAGTCGAGACATGGTCAAGAGAGGGCGTGATAAATGTAGCCAAAGAAGCATCATGGTGGTTTTACCACAGTGTGCAAGAATCTTTCCCCATTCCATCCCCCACAGTATTCTCCCACTTAGGGGTGAAACTTACTACGCATAGTGACCGAGAAACGCTACTCAATTCGACTCCTCCCCCTTTCTCCATGCCTACTGGCAGCGTTTTGCCATAGGCGAGGGGGCCGTCATTACTCATGAGAGCGTACGAGATTTGAAATCTTTCTCGATTTTGATGATTTCAAAGATTTAAGAATGATTTGACTGATTTGCTGATTTGGAGCCGATTTGAATGATTTGGGAGTGATTTTCACGATTTTACGATGATTTCGATTCGATTTATGTGATTTGAAGGATTTGGAAATGATTTGAACGATTTGTACGATTTGAATGACTGGTGACTTAACGAGGATTTGAATGATTTGGTGCGATTTGCATGATTTGGTAGTGATTTGAATGATTTGGTGCGATTTGAATGATTTATCGAGGATTTCAATGATTTGATGCGATTTGAATGATTTGTCAAGGATTTCAATGATTTGTCAAGGATTTCAATGATTTGATGCGATTTGAATGATTTGGTAGTGATTTGAATGATTTGCTAGTGATTCGAATGATTTGGTAGTGATTCGAGTGATTTGGTGTTGATTTCATAGTGATTCTAATGATTTGATTGATATGATGATTTCTTGATTTGACTGCTTTCAGAAGTAAATAGGGGGAAGTACGTATCAAAGGGGGTTTCGAGAGGCGTCGAGTTATGGTATTTTTCGCGCCTTTCCGCAACCGCGTTTTTGGCGGGAACTCGCGGATGAATACATTCCCCCGAAACTATTTTCTTTTCCTCTGCTCCTGAGTCAAGTCGGCTCCGTACCTTCGCTCTGTAGTCGGCCCGGCAAGCTACGGACCGGGACCGGGAGTACGGAGTCGACTGCCTGGCCCTAGTAACAGCGTAAAATTTTATTCGGCCTGATATCCTGTTTTAGTACATTTTTAATAATAACTGAATGTTTTCTAAATAAAAAAATAGAATAATAAAACTAAATATTTACTGGTTATATTAATTTAGATGTGAATAGAATCAGAATGATCAGATGCGTAAAATTTTAAAATGAACTTAAGCCTCTGCCTAAGCTTAACAACACAACTAGCCTGAATAGTGAACTTTATGACCGAGTGGTGGCGCATGATTGAAAATTTCCCTGGATAAGTTGCCTCACTCTCATTGGACGAATTCAAATTTTGGGCCGCAAAGCGTGATTTTACAATAAAGGGACGCCTTACACTAGCTAAAGCTGGAGAAACGTACTTCCCCCTATTTACTTCTGCTGCTTTGTATAGTGATTTGACTGATTTACGATTGATTTCACTGATTTGAATGATTTACTAGCGATTTCATTGATTTGTGCAGCGATTTGAAGGATTTGATTGATTTCATAGCGATTTTAGTGATTTTCTAGATTTGGGAAGTGATTTATGTGATTTGAATGATTTAAAAAACCAGGTGTACGAGATTTGAAGGAGCGACGGCCCCCTCGGCCATAGGTCTTGGAAAAGCTCGTATTGTTTGTTCCTCGGGACTCATGACGGGGCTTTTCTATAACTGTGTTTGAGACCTTACTAAAAATACCTCCACTCTCATGTTTTCGCTGTTATTCTTTGAATTTCGGTAATTAAACGTGCGGACTCGACATTTTTTGTTGCTCACTGCATTCCGCTAACGGTGTTTAATTTTTTAATTCGGTTTCATCGTTATTTGGCTCATTTTCGCCGAAAGTGAGCTGTAACGCCGACGGGGATATTGCCTAGTCCTTGTCTCAGACCGTCCTAAAAAGTTTAAAATTCATTATGCCGTCTGCTAAACACTATGATCTCATTTAAATTGTGCAGAAACGTGTTTTAAACTAATATGGGTCATTCCAAGGACACGTGTCTTTTGTGTGACCTCTTTATGTTCGGCTCCCTGTCATTGTAGCCGTAACAGGCTGAGAAATAAGGATTTTTTTGGGTTTGTTGTATCTCGGCTTTTGTTGAGGAGATATTCTTTATACGATTTCAATATTAATTAGCAATGTTACTGTATATAAGTAAGGCATTAATTATACAGTGCCTAAATATAGTTTTTGTAATAATTATCCTTTGCTATTATATCAATATGGAGTTCATTATACATTGCTAAAATACTTTAGAAAGCGCGACAAAATTGTAAGGGTTTCCTTGGAACCTCTTGTTTACAATAGAGCGCGTTCGCAGGTTGCTTATGGAAGTAAACGTGTTCGTGTTTTCCGATGGTCGATAAAAATTGTATTTCACTATGTTAATTTTTCTACTTGAGTGCCAATCCACACTATTCCTTCATCTGCCTAGTCTCTCGTCCATTCCCATAAACCGAATCTCTTGCATTGGCTTCTGACTCCACCACCTTCTGGTGTCCATCTACTTCGTATATTTGAGATTAGCTTCTACTTCATTACCATCCTTAGGGGTACTAGGACCGTCTAGCTTCCAAGGGGCGGGGCTTACGCAAAATGTTCACGTAATTTCGCTATTCATCATCAAATGATTGCCTGCAAGCCTGCAACTCCATTGTAATCGTTAGGGGTAAGATTACGGGAACTGTCTAACCTCCAGATGGCGGGACGTACAACAAATGTTCGAGCATCTGTATTCGGTTCTTGTCCTGCTCTTTAGTGATTCATAACTATTATGAATCTCGTATTTTTGTAATTAAACCAGTCCTACATACTTAAACATAAGTTTCCCCTTACCAAAAATCAAGATGTTGGTTACCAACCAAAAACGAACATTATGTTAACTAACATTAAGGTGGTTAAGAGTTTGTATTTGGGACAAATGCATCTTAAAAGTCAATTCAAAACCTTCTTGAAAACTAAGTAAATACCAAGTTTCCAATTTGAGATTCTGAAATCTTATTGTAGTGTTGCTTAAAAACCAACTTAAAACCATCTTGTAAGACTACCAAAAGCTAACTTATAACCCATTATAAGCTACTTAAATCCCAAAAAAATGACTTAAAGCCAACTTAAAACCACAAAAATAAAATCACTTAAAGCCAACTTAAAACCACTAATCTCACTTTTAAATACCGATGAATAGTAACTTAAGTATGCTTATTACAATCTTACGCAACTAATATAAAACCACATAATTTTACTGTTAATGAACTTTATTTTTCCATCAAACTTCACTGAGTGTTTTTCTCCATATTACTTGCTTCAATATTTTTATTGATGTTTTCTGTCCATCTGTCACTTTGACACCCATGCCAGGTACCAGATCAACCTAGAATTGGATACGCAGATTTTTAACTTAGCACGAGCGCAAATAATGAAAGCTCTCTATTCCTCCCTCAACCACTAATCCTAAGCCTTCGCTTCGACCACGTATGCATCAACCGCTAATCATAAACCTTGATAGAGTTAACCCAATGATTTAAAAAAAACCTGAGCTAATCTTAAGCAATGAACGTTAAAAGTTTGATTAGAAAAGGCGGCGGACCTGTGGGGGGCCAAATTTGAATTACGTGACAGTTTTAGGATTAGGAACTTGCCGCCATGATCGGCGGGTTCCACGTGCTTCAAACATTCCAGTAAGCGTTGTTCCGCCTTATGTTATTTTCAAAACTGTTAAACATACCTGTTCCAATTTTTATAATATGAGCGGGATACCACTTGCTGTTGAATTTCACATTAGTCGTCATCCCTTCTTGCCTTTCATTTTTTTTATATTTGCTATCGGAACTATACTAGTTTTTGTTTCTTCCGTCCAAAACACGAGCGCGAATTCTTTTTCTCCTGTCTGTGGCAGTGTGGCTTCTTCACTTCAGGAGGAGCGAGGCTTAGCAACTTCGCGACAGCGTCTTTTGTAGAATTCATTTTAACCCATTCATACGTTTAGAAATAAACTATGCTACGTTCATTTGATATCTATAATTATGAAGAAACTTAAAATCAATTAATAAAAATCTTATAGGCCTACAAATTAAATTTCAACTCACTCAAATATGTCGACACAACCACACCCAAAAAGCAGTTGTAAAAAGTAAAATTTAGCCTTATTTTTGATCAGCGCCACTACCCATAGCGGCTACTTTGAGAACTACTCTAATCGGCAAGCTAAAAACTATCAATAAGTTTCATTTAAGTTATAGATGGTCAAGTAAAATTAACTTAAAAATAGTTGGTTTTTGGTTGTCATCTGAAATAAATTTTTTTCATCCTGTTTCAAAATTAAATTACACCTTAATACTAAGTAAAATTTGAAAACTACTTAGCCCCTAACTAAAAACGAACCAAATACTACAAACTAAATCTAGGAAAATTGTTTGCACACTTGGGGCTACTTACTGTAAACTAAAGTCAATCTTATTGAGGGTAAATCAACTTGAAATGAACTAAAAATCACTTAATATTTTGGTAAGGGTCATCTTACAATAAGTTCTGATTAACCTTTCTTAAAACTATTGAATGAAAATTAATTTGAGAGAAAAGAAAAGTTAAAAGTACAACGTTTCGGGTTTCGTGCCAAGGTTGATCTTCACCCCTTTTTTGTTGCTATGCTCGTTTACTCATCGCAGGGCTCCCACCATGTCCCTAAAATACCTAAAACCCCCTACTTTTTTTGAGTTCCCTAAACCACCATAGAATTGTGATTTGGTCCCTAAATCACCATATTCCTAGTTTAATATGCCATCAGCTTATAATATTCAACCCAAAGTCCAATTTACACATTTATATTTCTTATTTCGTTGAAAAACGAAAAAAAGACTGATTGTTAAGTGTGATAGAATTGTGATAGATAAAACGTAGTAATGTAATAAACAAAAACTAAGTCAGTTTTATGATAAAACATTTTTACAAATATCTGACTTTGTCTTTTTGTGAAAATATAAGTTCAAATAAAGATCCCATTTTGGTTCCTATTTGGTCCCTAGTTTAAAAAATTCGGTGCCTATTTCACCCTATTTCTAGCCTGAAAAATCCTCTATTTCCCTACTTTTTTTTAAGATTTTGGTGGGAGCCCTGTCATCGACTAACGCCTTTGATCAACTCACCTTTTTTATTCTGTAGCACTGCGTTTTCGAACGCACTACCTTTTTTCTGAAGTTTGCCTCAGTGTTATTGGATTTTTGATACTAAATTATAATTGATGTTTGTGGTTTTTATATTTTCTATAGGGAAATTGAAGAAGAATCGTGAAACCGGGTTGAAATATTCAGCTGAATATAAACGGGGCTTACAACGTCGCATTAGAAAGGGTAAAGAAGAAAAACGCTTCAAATGTGAACAATGTGGCTATTCTTGCAAGTATAAGCACGATTTCATCAAACATCAACGCATTCATAGCGGTGAAAAACCGTTCAAATGTGATCAGTGTGACTTTGCAAGCACGCAGAAGAGTTCTTTGAACATTCATCGACGTGTTCACAGTGGTGAAAAACCCTTCAAATGTGATCAGTGTGACTTTGCGAGTACGCGGAAGTGCGCTTTGACAGTACATCTACGCATTCACAGTGGTGAAAAACCCTTCAAATGTGATCGATGCGAATATAGATTCAGTCGGAAGAATGATTTGAAGTCACATCTACTACGCCTTCACAGTGCTGAAAAACCCTTCAAATGTGATCAGTGTGACTATACCAGCACAATGAAGAGTGATTTGATCAGACATCAACGCATTCACAGTGGCGAAAAATCCTTCAAATGTAAACAGTGCGAATATTACAGCACGGACAGGGGTTCTTTGACCAGACATCTACGCGTTCATAGCGGTGAAAAACCCTTCAAATGTGATCGGTGTGACTATAGATGTTCGCAGAAGGCTCATTTGATCACACATCAACGCATTCACAGCGATGAAAAACCCTTCAAATGTGATAATTGTGACTATGCTTGTATTCGTAAGGATAATTTGATCACACACAAACGCATTCACAATGGTGAAAAACCCTTCAAGTGTGATCGGTGTGACTATGGATGCACTCAGATGAATAATTTGATCAGACATAAACTCATTCATAGCGGTGAAAAACACTTAAAATGTGATCGGTGTGACTATGAATGTACGCAGAAGACTCATTTGATAGAACATAAACGTAGAAAACACATGTGTGAATAGACGGATTTACATTGTTGAACTAGTTGGACAAAAACCATATTTCATTCTCTTCTGTAATGAATAGGCTGAAACTGTGTATGTAACAATCCATAAAATTTCTACATTTTTAACTGTATTGCACCTGCACAATTCTTTATGTATAATAATTAAACTTATTGTGAACTTTATGTGAAGAGTGGTCCTTTCTACCGCAAAAGTTGTTTGCTTCGTTCCGGTTATATCATGAATCTATGTACACACCCCCGGACTCCCCCTTCCTTTTCCTTCTCCCGCTCCTAACACTAGCAGTCACGTGACTGCTGATTCCTTTCGCTAAGCCCCGCCCAAACCTTATCGAGAGGTTAGACACCGTAACTTAGCTGTATATTCATTTATTATATAGATTCATGGTTATATTAATACAAGATCAAACTTAGTATGGATGAAATCTTTAATGTCACATTGAATCTCGGACTAGAAAAAGTCTTCAATTGTGATTAGCGTTTCTTTGCAAGCACACGGGAAATTAATTTGGTCAAACAACAAGCCATTTACAAGTGTGGAATAAACCCTTCTTCGTGATCAATGTGCCTTAGGAGGAACGCTCTTGACTTGGAAAACGTATGGGCAATTTGAATGGGTTTGAAGTCTACACAGCCAGAAAAAAATTCTAAACTAGGGACCAAATAGGAACCAAAATGGGATCTTTATTTGAACTTATATTTTCACAAAAAGACAAAGTCAGATATTTGTAAAAATGTTTTATCATAAAACTGACTTAGTTTTTGTTTATTACATTACTACGTTTTATCTATCACAATTCTATCACACTTAACAATCAGTCTTTTTTTCGTTTTTCAACGAAATAAGAAATATAAATGTGTAAATTGGACTTTGGGTTGAATATTATAAGCTGATGGCATATTAAACTATGAATATGGTGATTTAGGGACCAAATCACAATTCTATGGTGGTTTAGGGACCTCAAAAAAAGTAGGGGGTTTTAGGTATTTTAGGTACATGGTGGGAGCCCTGCGATGAGCTATCTGGAGGACAAAACCAGACGGGTTTTTGTCCGCCAGACAGCCCGACCTCCTGGTGTAAATGATATGAATCCTCCATGTGTAAAAACTATCTATATGGAACATATTTAAATGTGTTGGACAAAACGTTCACACTTTTTATGTTACTTTTAAGATTCTACATAACGTATATTTGAACTGCAGCACTTACGACTGCTCATCCTCTTGAATAATGAAAATAATAAAATGCCCGCTTTCCCATCATCGCTGGTACTACTTATTTCGACCAAAAATAATGGACAACATAGAGGGGGTGCCGGAACGAAATAAATTGGTAACTTGTCATTACGCGGCGTTACCTAGCATTTGATTCACTGAAAATCCGTTGTTAATGGTGAGAGCAAAGGAAAGATTAAAATACGACCGTTTGATTTTCGAGCCAAAGTTTCTTCTCCATTTAAGTTGATTTTCATGCCCTTCTAATTGATATGCTCGATTATTCATCAGCTAACGATTTTGATCAACAACGCTTCTTTTCATAAACATACTGTTTTCGGTGGTCTCATTATTACATTTTAATGAAGTTCTGTTGAATATTACTGTATTAGTGTATTTAAATCAGGGCCGTCGAGAGACTTTGCGGGCCCCGGGAAAGGTTATGGGTCGGGCCCCTAGAAAAATTCACCAACTCATTGGGAGGGAACTATCTGGGTTCACAGCCGTGGGTCCGCGAAATTAAGGATTTCGTGCACTCGGCAAAAGCACTACTAACACTCTTTTCCATTAACTAAAAGTTCTTATAAGCCTACCTCTATCGCCAAATTTCAAGTATCTACCTAATATAGTTTATGAAATACCTTACGTCAAATCGTTTTTATTTCACTCAAGGGCCGATCATAAAAATTCTAACGTACTTCTAGAAGTAGTAGAGACCTAAAATCTGTGATTTATTTAGCATTTAAATTATAAAGTAAGGGCAAGAAATGATTTACTACAAGAAGGCATTAAATAACGTCCGGTGCTCGCGTGATAGTCGACAATGCCCCCTCAGGAGTGATGGGAATTGGAAACGGAGGCAAGACTTTATATTTTATTTTACTCTATATTTTCCACCAGCTATCTCTTTTACCTTTTCGTTAAGTCTTGGTTTGGTTTTTGGAACTCACGAAATCATAAGTATATTACACGTGATTCAATTTAGAAACAATTATAGAACGAACGATTTTCACGTAGAGACACGTATTCAAAATCCTTTAACCAACTATTTAATGGCAATTAAAACAAGTGCCGTACCATTTCAGCACCGCGGGCAACCTCCATTTTCTGTTTACTTTGCTCGAAGTTTTTCTTTTCTCTAGTCGGAAACTCGGGATACGTCATTCGTGTCTGTATGACCTATCCCCACGGAATCCATTGGGAAAGCGCAGAGCAGTGACGGCCATGAAAGGGGTGGGCATACTTGTCCAACGACACCGGCGTAAGAGTAGAAGCGTAAAACATTGCGACGTATGCCTTCTTATAGTAAATCACTTCTTGGTAAGAAAAAATTTAAAAATTTTGAAATTTCTTAAAATGGGTTTTTGTTCTCACTTTAAAAGCTACCTATAACAAGTTGGGATACCGAATTAAACCTCCCCGAGTTGAGACGAAATTAAGAGGTTTTTCTTAAAGGGTATGAGAAGCTTCGTTTGAAAAACCTCTGATATATATAGCAAAAGATAGAATTAATTACTGTGAATTCAAAAATATCAAGCTTTTAATTCTCCGATTTCTAGTTATTTGGCAATATGCATTTGAAAATGCTTCATATGAAATTATTTAAAATCCACTTTTAAGAAAGGCTACAAAGCCTACAACGTTTTCTTGTTTCTGACGTCACACACGCGAGATGGTGCCACTCTCTCCGCTATCAAAGACGCGTATAGCTCGCGCTTTTTTCCTCAACGTCATAGTGATGTCATAAACCAACCGAACAAGCTGACAAGACAAAATGATTTATATATTGAAACTGAGTTTTCGTGATTTTCCAATGGATTTTAAAAATAGAGACTTTGGTTCAATTATATTAAAAACTTGATATTTTGAAAGTAGAGACTTGAAAGTGTAATATAATACCACTTTCGTGCTAAAATATGATATGAAATTGTAAATTCCCATACCCTTTAAATAACAATAAACAAGTTGGGAAAACCAAAATATTACCTCTCCGAGTCAAGAAGAGGACTACTTACAAACTTATTTACCCAGATATGGAAATGTTTCTTTTTTTATGAACATATACTGAAGTTAATTTTATGAAATATTAAAGAAGTACACAAAGCATAGCGAAGATACTGTAAATCAGACGACATTTTACATCCAATAAGGATATACTTGTACACATTAAAATCATCCGATGGGGAAAAACCGGGAAATGAAGAGATAAAACTTCGGAGGGATATTACCTTTACATGTTTGTAAAGGCCCAATTTTCTACTCCTCAACTGTATACCCTCCATGTTCAAAGCCATATTCACAACAGGGTTGCCGTGTAAACACTATCCTCTCGTTTCACCTAAACGATTTTCTTAGTTTGTCTACATGACTGTTAACGTTACATAACACCAAAGCTTATTTGTGGCTAAACGCACTGAAAGTAAATGCGCACATTATAAAGCATGAAAACACGAAGCTATAATCCGATTACGATCAGACCTTTCACTGATCTGGGCTGCCTTCGACAGAGCGCACCAAAAAGACAGCGGATTTTGGAAAACGTTTACCGGTGAGCTCTGTCGTCATAGCTTTGCTGACCGCTTTTCTCCGGTCATCGGTGTTTTGAAAATGACGCTAGCGCAATAAAGCGTGCAAGGTACCAAGGCTTAACAAAAATTGTATCATAACATATTTATAGAGATAGATAAGAACAACTTTTATAATTAAAATTAGAAACACTAAGACTAACATGTCTCTTAAAATTCTCGCGTGATCAACTGGTTTCACGCCAATTAAATAGGCATAGTCCCTTAAGAAGAGCTATTTGTAATAATTCCACCATGTTCTTTTTTTGCCAAGCTGAGAACTACGCGTTTTACGTCACGTTATCCAAAAACCCGACTATTTTCTTTGGTGACCGCGCTGGCTCAGCACTGAACACCGTGAAGTCAATATTCAAAAACAAAATCCCGTTCTGTAGGACACTGCTAACAGCGCTGCTGAACGCAGCCCAGATTTCCACAATGATGCTTTATTCAATTATAAAATCTAAGCCTGATTATTTTAAAGTGTATTTAACTTTCGGCCCACTCTGAACCGTTAATGTCTCTGCATTACAGAAACGAAAACCAAACCCAAGCGTTTACTTTTGGGTTCACTAGGCCTATTGACAAATAAAAGTTCATTTGACCGACATAGTAGTGTTCTTCTTGTAATCACTAAAGAAAGGATTATGCTATAAACAGATGTAGTATAGCTTAAGTAATATATAAACATCCATTTCAAATAATAATATAAAAAATATTCTTGGGATATCAAAATGAAACAAAGCTTTATAGCTACAAAACTACTAAAGGCATCGAAATTACGAAAAATATTTCCATATATTAATTTTACATTATGAGAAAACCAAATATTAAGGTTTTGTGGGATTTCTTTCCACATCAACACAAGGCGAACTGCTAACGCGGTGCACTAGTGTAACAACCGTTGCCTACGTTAATCAAGGCCTGTGCTCGGTGGCTTCGAAGGGGGGGGGACTTTTAAGAAACGCGACTTCTTATTTTTCTCCCTATTTTAGCGCGAGATTTCATTGATAGCTGGACCGAAACGCGCGCGAAAATGAGTATTTAAAATTCCAAGCGCGAGAAAATGAAAATTTAAATTCCAAGCGCGAGAAAATGAACATTTCAAATTATTTAGGTCCAGCTATTAGCGCCACAGGTCCAGCTAATAGCGCCTCAGGTGAGAGAATTTGGTAACTTAAATTGCCAAATAAAATTAAAAAAAGACGCCGCGCACAGGCCTTGATTAACGTAGGCAACGGTAACAACGGACGGACGGACACACACACAGACAAAAGCACATAGACTGCTGTTTCACCCTTTCCGTATTAATTTTGAGTTGAGAGAAAGATTTATCTTAAATACTAAATAATATAATTATTATAAAATATTTTCTTCGTTAGTTATTCACCTTATCAGGGTTACATCCTTTTTAAAAGAAAAATTAAACATTCTTGAGAGACTTGACTAATATTGACGTTGAATTGAAGGATACGACTGTTGTTTCGCCTTACTCAAATAGGTAGTATATAAGGGTTTCGAATCGCAGCCATGGATAAGAACAGCGCAATTGCGTGAACCTTTGGTGGAAGCCCCGCCATTGGGAGGCAGGACGTT